>OVAO01001385.1:0-15361 GCA_900406285.1 Biscutella auriculata
TTTATTAATCCTCCAAATTCTTGTTATTGCCTTGCTATTTGATTTTGCAATTAGTAGGTCATCTTTTCTTTATATTATGGTACTTGTTAGTGACAAACAAACCATTCTTAATCACCAAGACTTAGCAATCTGTATATAGATTTAGTGAGTAATCAACCCTCGGCTTTGGTTCGATAAACCCCGGGTAAACACCAAAATCATACTACATTAACTAGTAGCTTTTACTCTTCACTAGCCAATAGTGAACCGAGTAAAACCATACTTATCAAGAGGCACCCGCCGAGGCAGCACCTGTCGGGATCGGGGCAGGAGACAAGACGGGATTCTCAGATGAGACCCTGGGCGGAGACAGCGACACATGCACAGGGAGCGGAGGGTCGAACGGTGGATTCTGCTGAGACAGAGGCAGAACTTCTTCATTTTGGACTTCCACGATCACCAACACAGGCGGAGAGACCGGTCCTTATAAACACCACAAGTTTGTTCCCCTGGATGTCTTCTGGGTTCAATGTGGGGGAACAGACTCTTCTCTGTCGTTTAAATCACCGGGGAGAGGTTCTGACGCGGAGGATTCGCCGCCAGCCAGAGTAAGCTTCTTTATCAGATTTCCGATTGCCGACATCATGAGGAGGATATGACTTAGGGTTTGACTTTTTTTTTCTTTCTTAATTTCTTTCGCTGATACTGAGGATACAGAAAAAACGAGCCCTCTCTTTAAAGCGATGGGATGCCAACTGTTGGAATTCCAAAGGTTGGAGAGATGAAGCGGTAACCCTAAAGCACACTCAAGTTTCCCTCCCTTTCTGTTTTGGAGATATGATCTACACGGGCCAAACTCAACACTTCAGGGCCCAATACTTTCGCTTGGGCCTTATCTCTCCCTAGGCCTGACCTGAACCTGTATAGACAGCACTAGAGAAACCATAAACGCATACTTTTCTGTTTGATTCTCTACTCCGACTAGACATACTCAATTTATTCAGTTAATTTCGCACTTTTTGACATCATCATCGTTCGACTCATGAGAGGTTTACTCGAAACGATAATACAAAATGAACCACACATAGACACTGAGACCTGATCAGACAAAAATACCTCACAAGAGTCTGTGGCTGAGAGATCAGGTTCAGTACTCAGGGCTTTCACACACAAATGATTCCCCCAGCGTAGTGATGAAAATATTGAGTCATGGGTGACGTGTCTAGTCTTTCGCACTGTCATACCTTCATCCTGATTCACTGTGATCATCTGGCTACCTGATCTGATGCATACAAGGCAGCTAGATATTTCTTTGGGTAGGGTATTTCGTTGAGTTTTTCTGCTCACGATTCATCAGAGGCGGAAGTTACATATGTAACCCCTTTACCACTGGTTTGACTCACATCTTCCCTTTCTTTAGCCTCATGATTTTTCCTTCCGGACCTCTGATCGATACGTACCGGATTTCTGCATGGCGGAAATCACATCTGTAACCCCTTCACCACTGAATAAGTAGCACCTTTCTTCTTTTTTTTTTTAATATCTGTCCGAGTCAGTGTGGGTTGCACATGTAGCATCACTTGACTTCTCAGCATACAGCGTGCGAATCTGTCCCACACCATCCTTCCCACAACTCTTTGACTTCCTTGATGGATTGAGATCAGACCAAAAGAACCAGATCCTTAGAACGGTATGACAGGCAGCTTTTTACCACACCACTCTACAAAGACAGAACTCATAAGTTGCAAAAGATATATTCACATACGAGGGGGGTCATTCTCCAAACCCTTTTCATGACCCTGACCTGTATACTTCCTGAGGTTGACAAATCGGTTAAAATCAAGTGGTTTAGTGAAGATATCAGCGAGCTGGTGCTCAGTGCCTATGTGCTCAACCACAATCAGTTTCTTTTCAACCAACTCTCGAATAAAATGATGACGAATGTCTATGTGTTTAGTTTGTGAGTGTTGAACCGGATTTTTTGCAATATTAATGGCACTTTGATTATCATATTGAATTAGCATAGAATCAGAAGTCATACCATAGTCAGCTGCCATCTGCTTCATCCACATCAGCTGAGTGCAGCAACTTCCCAAGGCAATGTATTCAGCCTCTGTTGTGGATAAGGACACACAATTTTATTTCTTGCTGTGCCACGAGACGAGATTGTTGCCCATGAAAAAACATCCTCCGCTGGTACTCCTGCGATCATCTAGTGATCCTGCCCAATCATCGTCACAGTATCCCATGAGATTTTCGTTTGTCTCCTTCGAGTAGAAAATTCCAAGGTGAGTTGTGCCCTTCACATATCTGATAATCCTTTTTACAGCAATCAGGTGCGACTCCTTGGGCTTGGCTTGATACCTTACACATACCCCAACTGCATAACTGATATTTGGACGGCTGGCTGTGAGATAGAGTAAGCTCCCAATCATTCCTCTGTAGGTCTTTTCATCCACATCCTTTCCTTCCTCATCTTTAGACAACTTTTCATTTGTCCCCATAGGTGTTCTCATATCTTTGCTGTTTTGAAGACGAAATTTGAGCACCAGGTTCTTCGCATACGTGCTTTGAGACACAAATATCCCTTCTGGACATTGCTTGATTTGAAATCCCAGAAAATACGTCAACTCCCCACACATGCTCATCTCAAATTCCTTGGTCATGTTTGGAACAAACTTATCCACCAAATTCTGACAGGTGGATCCAAATACAATGTCATCAACATATATATGCACCACCATCAGACCCTTGACATCGTTTAATACAAATAAGTGAAATAACTGAACCTCTCGTTTGATTAATTTCTCGAACCAATAATTGTAAAAACAATTACACAATGAAAGGTAACAAAAACTTTCCTACTAACTTTGCCGATGATTGTCCTGAAGTGAACAGACAATCACTCGGGCTTGTCTTCTAAGCTAATCCTAAACTTAGATCTCTTAATCTCTCTTGACTCGATCTCTATTAGAGGGCTTGTGCTCTATTCAATCGATAATCTTCTAATCTCTAAAAGTCTTCTATTTATACATCAGTATGTGAGTCCTTTTCCTTTTGGGATTTCTATTTCATGTACCAAAATTTCCTTTTCTTGCTTCGAAAATCCCGGGTGTTTGTTGTGATTCTGTCTGTGCATATCTCTGTATTCTCCGAGAATCTTTGAGTAAACCGTACTGGTTCTGCTGAATGTGCTGAAGTCTCCGGGTTAGAGTTCGGCCCAAAATCTTGACATCTTCAATCTCCCCCTTTTTAGTCTTACAGATTGCTTGAATCCTGTCCGAACCCGTGGAGGAGGATCGAGCATCCGCCGGCACTGGAACCGATATCGGCGGAACGGCTGGAGAAAGTGGCACAGCGACAGTGGCCGCGCTTGCTGGTGCAGGACATGAAGGTGAGACAGATGCATGCGGCGGGGTTCGAATCTGTGCCGACGATGACGGCAACGGAACCTCCGAGGAAACGCCGGTGAGGCGAAAGGGGCCTTGTATTGCCAGCTGAGACCCGAGCTCCATGACAGCGTCGAAGGATTCGTCGATTTCTTCAATAAAAACCATGATGAGGAGATAAAAAAAAAATTAAGAAGGTAAACGCTTTCGGAGTTTAAGACAAGTGAAGAAGATGAGATAGAAGACCGACACATAAATAGACTGAGAAGATGTCACTCCAAAGGTCACATCGCATTGAACCAAAAGGAAATGCTTTGCACCTAGATTCTCGCAATGTCGCTTCGTGTAAAGTCATGATGACACTATTGACTGCGTCAGATGCCACTGTATCCGGTCAAATTTTTTTTTTTTTTTTTTTTAAATTAACCCTGAGATACCTCAGGTTTCACCTCATCCAGTCCTAGTGCTGAGCGCAGACATGTGAACCGGACAAAGTCAAGGGGTTTGGTGAACACATCAGCTAACTGATCTTCTGTCTTCACATGCTCAATCTTTACAATCTTCCGTTCAACAAGGTCTCGAATAAAATGATGTCGAATATCAATATGTTTAGTTCGAGAATGTTGGACTGGATTTTTGGATATATCAATAACACTCTTGTTGTCACACTGCACGAGTAATGTATCAGGACTTAGCCCATAATCTTCCGCCGTTTGCTTCATCCATAGTAACTGTGTACAACAGCTTCCCAATGCTATGTACTCAGCCTCTGTTGTAGACAGAGAAATCGAGTTTTGTTTTTTGCTTGCCCACGACACCAAGTTATTGCCCAAGAAAAAACATCCTCCACTGGTACTCTTCCTATCGTCAACACTTCCTGCCCAATCCGCATCACAGTACCCTACCATGCTAGCATTCGTATCTTTGGAGTAAAATAGTCCAAGATTTTCCGTTCCTTTGACATACTTGATAATACGCTTGACTGCCAACAAGTGAGATTGTTTAGGGGCGGCTTGGTATCTGGCACAAATCCCAACACTCAAGCATATATCTGGTCTACTTGCTGTGAGATACAATAAGTTGCCAATCATGCTTTGGTACAACTTGGTATCTACGTCTTGCCCTGAGACATCTTTAGTAAGCTTCGTAGTGGTACTCATCGGTGTTTTGGCTGCCTTGCTTGACTCCATCCCGAACTTTTTGACAAGATTTCGTGCATATGTACTCTGAGATACATATATTCCATCTAATGTATGGATTATCTACAATCCGAGAAAGAATTTGAGTTCCCCCATCATACTCATTTCAAACTCCTGGGTCATCTTCTGTACAAAATCCTGAACCAAATCCGGATTTCTGCTTCCGAAGATGATATCATCAACATAAATCTGAACAATCATGATGTCCTGCTGATTCTTTAGTATAAACAGCATTTTGTCAACGCTACCTCGCTCATATCCTTTAGATAGTAAGAAATCAGTCAGTCGGTCATACCACGCCCTTGGAGCTTGTTTCAAACCATACAGTGCCTTTTTTAGTTTGAACACGTAATCTTCCTTTTGGGGTTCTTCAAAACCTTTTGGTTGTTCAACATAAACCTCTTCATGAAGTATGCCATTTAGAAACGCACTTTTCACATCCATTTGATATAGCTTGAAGTCAAACATGCACGCTACGCCGAGGAGAAATCTGATTGCTTCGAGTCTGGCGACAGGTGCAAAAGTTTCATCAAAGTCCACACCTTCAATTTGGGAGTATCCTTGTGCTACTAATCGTGCTTTATTCCGTACAATAATTCATGTATCCCCACATTTGTTTTTGAAGATCCACTTGGTTCCCACGACATTCGTTCCCTCAGGCCGCGGTACCAATACCCACACATCAAGTCTCTCATATTGTTCCAATTCTTCCTGCATTGCTATAATCCAGTATTCGTCTTCTAATGCCTGGTTATGATTTGTGGGTTCGATGTTCGACACAAAACATGCGAATCTTACCATGTCTTGAAAGTTGATTTCTACTCCTCGTGTCTTTCGTCCATCTAATACTTCCCCTATGACATTAGATATTGGGTGATCTCGATGAATTTTTACGGGTGGCGGTTCACTTGGCGAACTAACTCATCCTGAATGATCAATTCATTTGCTTACTCCTTCTTGTGCGTTGAAACTGAGTCATCATCATTACTCTGATGAATGATTACTCTATTTCGTATCGCCACAAATCATCGAATACAACATTGACATATTCCACAATTACTCTAGTTCGGTTATTGTACACACGAAACACTGTGCTATTGTCCGAGTAACCCAAAAACATACCTTCATCACTTTTAACATCGAACTTGCCCAGGTGATCCTTGTCATTCAGAATTTAGCATGTACACCCGAAAATATGGAAGTGATGAATATTTGGTGTCTTTGGTAGTCCCTTTTCTGAGATACACTCGGGTTATTATATTACATGCTGTATTGACTGCTTCCGCCCAGAACTTCAGAGGTACATTAGTAGCATGAATCATAGCTCGAGCCATTTCTTGAAGTGTTCGATTTTTTCGCTCGACAACTCCGTTTTGCTGAGGTGTCCGAGGTGCTGAGTACAGATGAGCGATTCCTTGCGATTCACAGAAAATTTTCATAGACTCATTTTGAAATTCACCTCCATGATCACTTATAATCTTTCTGATCTTCCCTTTGTCATTCATAAGCTACAGCGCTAGTATCCGAAAACTCTCGACTGTGTCTGATTTTTCCCGAAGAAATCTTACCCATGAGTATCTAGAAAAATCATCGACCAGCACAAACACATACTTTTTTCCTCCAAGATTCTCTACTTGCATTGGTCCCATTAAATCCATGTGAACCAGTTCTAGGATAGTGGTTGTCTGTATATCTGGTATTTTCTTGTGTTGTACCCGAATCTGCTTTCCTCTTTTGCACACCCTGCAAGCAAGATCTTCCTTGTGACTCAGTGAGGGAACACCTCGAACTATGTTCTGTTTCACGAGATGTAGCATGTTCCACACATTGATGTGTCCCATCTTCTGATGCCACAGTTCAACATTGCCCTGTGCACTAAAACACTTTTATATATCTAGCCATTTGTAGCAGTTGTTTGTCCCTCGTTCTCCTTGAAGCAATACCTTCCCTTCTCTGCTTTTTACCTCACACGTAGTCTGATCAAACACGACTTTGGTTCCTTGAGCACACAGTTGGCTGATACTAATCAGATTAGTTTTCAGTCCTTCCACTAAGTACACATCATGTAGATTGGGCATTCCACTCTTCCTAACTGAGCCCTTTCCGATGATTCGTCCTTGTCCTCCATCTCCAAAGGTGACTTTTCCTCCTCTGGCTTTCTTCAAGTCAGTCAAGTTATCACTGTTCCCAGTCATATGTCTGGAACATCCACTATCAAAATACCAATCCGTGTCAAATATCTTTTGTTCGTTGACTGCCATTCGACACACATTTTGTTCTGAATGTGTCACTCCCTTTTCTGCATATATGTCTCCTTTCCTAACCCATGCTTGATTTCTTTTACCACTATTCCAATGCAGCTTCTGCTGATGCTTCAGCAGCATAACCATATCTCGAAACTCATAGCAGTTGACACGAATATGACCAAACTTATGACAGTGATAACATCTAGTAGATTTATTATGCTGATTTCCATATTATCTCCTTTTAGCCCTTCTTCCTTTCTTACCCTTCTGAGTATACCCGTGAGTAGTTGACCGGCTCGTCTTGACTACCTGATCTTCCGATTTTGTACTCATGTTCTCTTCCTTACTCGCCCATAGTCTTAATTCATCAATCACTTTGCGATACTCACTAATTTTGTCATGTTGTTCCTCTGACCCATCAACTGGTAATTCTAATTTTGACACCACAACTTGTTCGAGTTGTTCTTCAAGCTTGAGTCGTGAATTTCGTTCGGCTGAAACCTCTTTCTTCAGTTCTTCTATGACTTTGAGATGCTCTCGGATCACTTCTCGTTCACTCGTTAATTCCCTAGTAATTGCACTTATTTCTTTGGACAATTCAACATTCTCTTTTCCTAGTTTTAATAACGCATGTCCCTAGAGTCTTCACCAGAATCATGTTTCGTATCCGATCCGTCTTCACACATTAGATCATCCGTTACTCCGATAAACGCAACGAAGTTGCTCAAGTCTTCTTCCTCTTCACTTTCTTCTTCTGAGCTTCCTTCATCTATCCCAACCATTGATTGTTCTCTTCGTCCTTTAGGATTTGATACACACTCTGTGTGTCCGAAACCACGACATACTGTACACTGCGACTCCCTGGTTTTTATAGTGGGACATTCATGCTTAAAGTGTCCATGTCCTTTGCATTCAAAGCATTGTCCGCCTCCCTTTTTCCACTTATCTTTGTCCTGAGTATTTCTATAGTTATTCATAGGTTGCTGTCCTTTTTCAAATTTCTTCAGGACTCGACCAAATCTCTTAACAATCAACGCAAGAGCTTCATTAGAGTCATTCCCTGTTTCTGAGTTGGCTGCAGTTGCTTCCTCAGCAACAAGAGCGATACCTTTAACCTTTTTCGGTGGTCCCATGTCCATCTCATGTGATTGTAGCATGCCTACTGCCTCTTCGAACTTCATAGTGTCAGTATCTGAAGCCACATACATCGCAGCTTTATATGTAGCAAACTTAGTCGGTAGACAGCGAAGAAGTTTCTTCACCAGCCTTTTCTCCTTGTACTTTTTTCCAAGTACTTGTGCTTCACTTGCAATTGCACTTAGTTGAGCGATGAACTCAGCAATCGAGTCATGTTCTTCCATCCTCAAGTTTTCAAATTTTGACGCCAATAAGTCCAATCGTGATCTCTTCACATTATTCGTTCCTTCGAATGCAGTTTGAAGTGTATCCCATGCATCTTTAGCGTTCCCGCATCCCTGAATTAACTTGAATTCATTCGTGTCTAGCCCAGCATAAATTGCGCCTAATGCCTTCGAATTGAACCGTGCCAGACGTTTCTCTTCCTCAGTCCAATTTGCTTTCGGTTTGGCTGCTCTAACTCCTGCCACAGCTGTTTCTACGGTTGGGGGTGACCATCCTTCTTCCACCGCTGTCCATGCATCTTCATCTATACTCCTGATAATAGTGCGCATTCGAACTTTCCAGAATCCATAGTTGTTCGGATCTAAAATCAACTGTCGAGGCAGTAAATCTTGAGAGGTATCCATTGCCCAGTCTGATCGCACCTGTTTATGTGACAGATGCCTACTCTGATACCAATTGAAATACCTGAACCTCTCGTTTGATTAATTTCTCGAACCAATAATTGTAAAAACAATTACACAATGAAAGGTAACAAAAACTTTCCTACTAACTTTGCCGATGATTGTCCTGAACTGAACAGACAATCTCTCGGGCTTGTCTTCTAAGCTAATCCTAAACTTAGATCTCTTAATCTCTCTTGACTCGATCTCTATTAGAGGGCTTGTGCTCTATTCAATCGATAATCTTCTAATCTCTGAAATTCTTCTATTTATACATCAGTATGTGAGTCCTTTCTTTTGGGATTTCTATTTCCTGTACCAAAATTTCCTTTTCTTGCTTCGAAAATCCTGGGTGTTTGTTGTGATTCTGTCTGTGCATATCTCTTTATTCTCCGAGAATCTTTGAGTAAACCGTACCGGTTCTGCTCAATGTGTTGAAGTCTTCGGGTTAGAGTTCGGTCCAAAATCTTGACATCTTCAATAAGGTCTTGTCGACACTTCCTCTGAGGTATCCGCTATTGACCAGGAACGTGGTGAGTCTGTCATACCAGGTCCGAGGCGCCTGCTTCAACCCATACAGAGCTTTTTTTAACTTGTAGACGTAATCTGGGTGAGTGTGGTCTTCAAATCCTTTTGGTTGTTCCACATAAACCTCTTCCTGAAGCACACCATTTAGAAATGCACTCTTTACATCCATTTGATGGAGCTTGAAGTCGAGGATGCATGCCATGCCAAACAGAAACCTGATTGATTCCAGTCGAGCCACTGGAGCAAGTTTCATCAAAGTCTACCCCTTCAATCTGACAGTATCCTTGTGCAACAAGTCTGGCCTTGTTTTGAACGATCGTGCCCAGCTCATCGATTTTTTTCTTGAAAATCCACTTTGTTCCAACCATATTTACCCCTCGAGGCCTTGGTTCCAGATTCCACACATCAGCTCGCCTGAAGTTCTCCAGCTCCTCTTGCATTGGCCCTATCCATAATTCGTCCCTCAGGGCATCAGAGTAGGCTTTCGGTTCCATGGTGGATACAAATCAGCTAAACTGAACCATTAGTGACAGGGACCCGCTTGCCAGTTTACGAAAATGAATTTGTTTCCCACGGGTGATTCTCTGCCCCTGAATCTCTCCTTTCACATCATGAGGGGAGTTATTCCGATGAACCTGTGGTGGAACTGCAGAGTGTTCATCATCAGTACTCTCACGATCGATTTTTGACGTTGATCATCTTCATTCAGCTGCTCTGGGGTTGATGGTCCCGACTCATTGCCAGGCAGCTGGGTCAACGAGATTCCATGAGCTGTTTTGTCATCAAAAACCACGTTTACCGTTTCTTGGATTGTCTTTGTCCTCTTGTTAAACACTCTGTAGGTTGTGCTGGTTCCAGAGTATCCGAGAAACATACCATCATCACTTTTGGCATCAAATTTTCCGAGTTGATCTTTATCGTACAGGATGTAGCAGATGCATCCAAACACGTGAAAATAGCTCACATTATGAGTCTTTCCTTTCCACAACTTGTAGGGTGTTTTATTTGTGCCTTTCCTTACGTAGACCTTGTTGTTGATGTAACCGGTAGTGTTGACTGCTTCTGCCCAGAAATGCTTGGCCACCTGATTCCCATGTAACATTGCCCTGCCCATCTCCTGAAGAGTTTTGTTCTTCCTTTCGACAACCCCGTTGTGTTGAGGAGTTCCAGGGGCTGCATATTGATGAGCAATGCCTTGGGCTGATCACTCCGAATCCGTTTGATTCCCCATTTCTCATTCTTCAACTGCAGCGCAAGGATCTTAAAACTTTCCAGAGACTCTGACTTCTCTCTGAGGAATCTAACCCAGGTGTACCTTGTGTAGTCATCGACCAAGACAAAGATATACTTTTTACCAGCAACACTTTCAATCTGGATTGACCCCATCATATCCATGTGGACCAGTTCCAACGCCCTTTTTGATTTTACATCTGGAATGGCTTTGTGTTGCACCTTGACCTGCTTACCTTTGCTGCACGGTCCGCACACAAATCCCTGATCCTGCTTCAGTTTGGGCAAGCCTCTCACAACTTCCTCTTCAGCTAAACGAGCCATGGTTCTCATATTCATATGCCCCAACCTTTGGTGCCACAATTGCGACTCATTGTCCCTGACGCTGCTGAGGTAGGGAATGCTAGGTTTCCACATGTAGCAGTTGTTGGTTGATCGAGTTCCTTCGAACTTCGTGCATCCACTTCCATCTACTGTTGAGCACCCGTCCTTTGTGAAGGTAACACTGAGGCCGTCGTCACACAACTGACTTATGCTTATGAGGTTTTCCTTGAGGCCTTCAACCCAGAAGATGTTCTCAAGCGATGGACTATCAAACCCAGACGTCTCACCCTTTCCTCTGATCTCCCCTTTCCCTTCGTCACCAAAGGTGACCTTCCCAGACGTGACCTCCTTGACGTTCATCAGATAGTTATCAGCACCTGTCATGTGCCTGGAACATCCGCTATCGAAGTACCATGTTGGTGAGGTCTGGTTCGGAACATCAGTAGTGTATGCGACATGGCAACGCATCAAGTCCTTTCTCATCCACACTTGTCTTGACTCACGCTGATCAGGGTAGTAGTCACGTTGGTGATATCTCTCTGAGAACCTATGCTGGTACTTGTCGCACCATGCTTTGAAGTGGCCAATCTTGCCGTAGTGTCAGCAACCATTCCTTCTATCCACCCACGGCCTGATTTGATTCGGTCTATGAATGTTTCTGGGTCTCTTGTTGAGCTGAGACCTTTTGGTGTTGTACCCAGGATGCGAGAAGTCCTTCTCCTGTTGCTGAGCAGCCACAACCGGCATTTCCTTTACAAACTTAGTCGCAGATCCACCTGCACCACCCTCATATCCAAGACCAAATTTCTCATTTCCCACACGTCTTGAGCTTAGAATTTTATCCAGCTCCTTCGTACCGCTTATCAACATGCGAATGTTGCTCCGCTGTTCATGAAATTTCCCTTCAAGTTCTGCTGACTTAGCTGCTTCAGCGGCAAGAGATACTTTGAGAGTAGACACTTCCTCAGTCAGCATCTTGTTTTTAGACACGAGATTTGAGTTCTCACCTGAGATTTCCTCCCTCTCAGCTTTCAGATCCCGAAGCTCTTCAGTCATCTTAACAAGATGTTCAACCAGAATCAGATTTTCTGACTCCATCGAGTGCTCAAAACTGTCACCAAAAACACCTTGACCCGAACCAATCAAAGTCTCCTCTGACTGTGCCACCTTACATTCCTCATCGTCTGCATCGAGGAAGACAGCAAAATTGTTCAGGATTTCCATATCTTCTGACACATCGTCATCTTATTCGCTTTCACTCCAACTGATGTAGGAGCTCTCACTCCTTTTACCTGAGCTTACAGCTTTGGTATGCCTGAAACCTTTGCAACCGTAGCACTGAATCGAGTTCTTCTTCTTGAGATTTGGACAATCAACCTTGAAGTACCCAAACCCTTGACATTTGTTGCACTGTTTGTAAGATTTCTTGATATCCCGGTCTGCGTCTGGTATAGCAGCGCTTGTTCCTCCTCTAGCAGGTCTAGCAGAGCTTGTTCCCCTAGTCATTTGTTTCAAGTACTTCCTGACAAACACACCCACTTGATCTTCCAAGTCAGCCGCATGGGTTGGTTTGACCTCTTCAGCGATGAAGGCCACTCCCTACCCAGTAGTCTGATCCGTTCTATTCATCTGCAACTCATATGCCTGCATCATTCCTACCACCTCTTCGAATTTCATCTCGTCAGAGTTCTTAGCCACTTCTATGGCGGACTTATTAGATTGGAACTTTGCAGGAAGACTCCTGACAAACTTCTTCACGAGTTTCTTGTCCTTGTAGGTCTTCCCCAGAACAATTGCCTCATGAGCGATAGAGCTCAGCTTGCTGCTGAATTCATCCATCGACTCCCCTGCACCCATGCTAATATTTTCGAACTCTGTTGCCAACATATCAAGACGTGTCCTCTTGACATTACAGGTTCCTTCGAAAGAAACCTGCAAAATGCCCCACGCTTCTTTTGCTGAGATGCAGCCTTGGATCCGTTTGAACTGCTTCATAGACAAGGAGAATAGAAAAGCCGACAACGCCTTCGAGTTGTACATGGCTTCCGTTTTTTCCTCTGTGGTCCACTTGTTCCGAGGCTTAGGAATTTCCTCATTCTTATCATTCATTACTACCGGGGCTTTCCATCCCTCTTCCACAGCGGTCCACGCTTCAGCAACCATGCTCTGAATCATCTGAGTCATCTGGACCTTCCAGTATCCGTAGTTTTCTGAATCCAGTTTCAGCGGTTTCGTCACAGCGACGAGTTGGTGTGAGTTCTCCATACCTAACCCAAGATCTTCACCTGAGTTTGACAAACGAACATAGTCAGATTAGGTGACTTCTCTGATACCAATTGTAAGTACAGAGAACTGGTGACACTCAATTAACGTCTTGAAACGCCAAGACCAAGCGGTTAACTCTTATTGATAAGCAGTAACTTTTATACACGAAAGATACTCTTCACAAGTTTTTTCTCAATTCCTTAAGACTACCCTTAACAGAACTAGAAAAACAAAGATTTAACCTGCCCAACTCTCTCTGATCTAACTCACTCAGCAATAAGTTAATCAGAGCCCGAGTTCAACACTCACCCTCGAAACCTCTCTTCAATTGCAGAGTTCGAAGCCAAAAACCTTAACTGATATTCGCCCCAAAAGTGTTGTCCTAGCTACCCACTTTCGGTCTGAATGTATACAAACAGACTCTAGGAAACTTTCCTAAATCCTTCAGATAATACTTCCCTTATTTTTCTGATTTCATTTTCCTTATGATCATGAACGAATCTTTTCCAAGCCTTCAATCCACGTCAGCTAATCTTCGAGATTCTTCTTTATCGCCTGATGCTAATCTGCCAGCTTCCTGATTCCATCACTTAGCCGATTTGCATCTTCAGACAATACCAACCATTAACCAAATAACAAACCACTGAATTGTGTAAGAGGTCTTTAACTATATAGAGTTAGGTTCATTGATTGAAGGAAAAAATAATGGAGAAGACAAAAACAAAAAAAAATTAACGGGAGCCTCACTTAAACAATTCATGCTAGTTAAATCGATTATAGATATTATATACTTTCAAAATCTACAGAAGAAAAGATGAGAGGTTATACAAAAAGAAAAGTATACTTTTTGAGAAAGGAAGTGGAAAGTACCCAAAAGTAAAAGAGGAGGCGAAGAAGTCTCTGTGTGTTATCTGTACTATATGAAAGGAGAAGTTTGGGGCCTCTGGAGCAAGCCACATCAGCAATTTTGCCTATTCCAGAGTGTGCCACGTCAGCTATTTTTTTTGCATTCCATTAATAAAAATTTTGCTTCCTCTTTCTTCGGTATCTATTTACATTTTCCCCACGTCAATTTCATTATTAGAGGATTTTAATGTAGTATAATCTCTTCCTCTCTCTACAAACAAAAACTGAAGAAACCTTTTAGAGTCTTCTCCGGAAATTTCGATTTTGAGATCAGGGTTTTAGTTGATTTAAACCTTTTCGAGTCTTCGACTTTTAATAAACTATTCTTCCCTGTTTTACTCTATTTTAATACAGGAAAACGAAAAACGCTTTCAGTAGTGCTACTCTCGAGAGGAAGAAGTTTTCGAACCGATTCATCGTCTACGAGGCCATCAACGATGATATCTCCATCACATCTCTTCATCCTTCTACCATGGCAAAGCTTCAGCTCTTCCGCGATAATACTATTCTCATCAAGATTGGGATTGATTTTTTTGCTAGGTTTCTTATTTGATTGGGATATAGAATCGTAGGTTTCCTTCTCCAAGGAAGGGATATCAATTAGCGGTTTTCCTCCATGCTCAACCTATGGATTTATCTAAGATCTTGTGTGATAGAGTTGGGGTTTAAGACTTTTGATGAAACTGGTGATTTATGATTTTTGGGAATTTTGAATATAGCGAGAGTTGCTTTGTGATCGTTTTGTTTCCTGTCTCTGAATTCTCATTTAGTTATGTTGTTGTTTTCAGGGTAAAAAAAGGAAGGACTTTGTCTGCATTTCTCTTTCTGATGAACCGTGTGATGAGCCAAAAATCAAAATGAACAAAGTAATCAGAACTAACTTCAGGTTACGACTGGGAGATGTTATTTCTTCTCACCAATGCCCAGATTTCAATTACGAAAAGTGTGTGCACATCTTGCCTGTTGGTGATACCGTTGAAGGGGATATCGGAAACCTCTTTGATGCTTACCTGAAGGGTAAGTTGGCTTCTGTTTTCTGATCCTACTACTCTTTGTGCACATTTACACTTTTGTATTCGGAAACCTTTTAGATTATTCACCTTTTTATCAAATATCTACTCGATTTTCCTTCAACAGACAAAACTCATCTAAATGAGAATGCATATTCAGAGGTATTGTGACTAATCTTAATAGTGTTTTTGATTCGCTGATTTTTTGGAACTAATTTTGGACTAACTGAGACATGAAAGTTAATTTTTGGTTTAAGACCACATAGGTTCCTTTTGCTTACGATGGTTTGGAGTACATTTGTATCCTCGAAAAGAATTCCATGAGATGTTTTTGTGTTCTTGAGGTATAACTGTTATGAAAATTCGCTTATCTATTTGGCTTTTACGAAATTCATGAAACTGTCTTTGTGTTTTAGGTGAGAATGAAGATTTATGGGTTGGGGTGAGGCGATTAGCTCGACGTCAAAGCACCATGCCTACTTC
>OVAO01001386.1:0-15357 GCA_900406285.1 Biscutella auriculata
TTTCTCTTGATACCTCTCGAACACGGCCTTATGCTCTCCACCACCACCTTTCCCTTGGATCAGAACCTATAAAAACCAAACCAAAACCATATAAATTTCCGGTTTAGGTAAAACCAAACTTAAACCGGGTAAATTTTCCAGGTTGACCTTAGCGACAAGGGTTTGAACACCGGCGTATTTAACGTCCCAACCAAATTCGATCATGGACCAGCCCGTACCGCCCATCGAGTCGCCGTTCTTTCCGAGGTAATCCAAATAGTAATTCTCGTTGGTGGCTTGGTATAACCAGGCAGCAGCCCATAGTAACTCATCCTGGTTATGAATAAAACATTTGGGGTTTAGAATGTTTTAGCTATATAATTTGACTGATGAAAATTATATGAGAAAAACGCAGCGTTTTCGTACATTGTAACCACTAACAGAGCCATAGTACTTGTGTGCTACGGTAATGCTGCCATCGTATTTGCCTCTGTATTTGTCCGCAAATTCAAATAGCTGCCAACATACACTAGCGTTAACCAAACTAGATTTCTCTTGTTTTGGTTATGAATTTGGGTTATAATGTAAGAAGATGAGGTTTAATTAAGAACCTGATGCGCGTGACGTAGTAGCTGGGCGGAGTATGATGGATCAGAGCGACGGAAAACAATGGAAGCGGCGGCCATGGCGGCTGCGGTTTCTCCTGCTAGATCAGAACCGGGATTGTTCCGGTCAATCTTGTAAGCTCGACGGTCAGTGGTCATTTCCTCTGGTCTTTGCCAACAGTAATGGTCTGACTTACCATCTCCCACCTAATTACACAGTTATTAAAAAAATATATCATCAAATAATAAGCTCAATTTCTGGTTTTAATTCTCGGTTTAGTGCACTTGTAAGATACCGGGTATTATTCTAAACCGGTATTATTTTAGTATAAATTCTATATCGATTGTACCATTTCGGTTACAACAATAATAACAGAATTTCACTTCTTCTTCGTTTAGCTCCTTTGAGCTTTTCTCCTCAGTAGCTATTATGGTATCAGAACATTTGCTCCTCTTCCGCGATCGCTTTCTTCTCGATCTTTTCCTCTTTTGAATTCGTTGTTTGTTAGTTTCTTCACCGATCTAATACGATGGTTTCCGTTCGAAATTTACGGCGTCGTACGGTGAGAACTGAGACACCAGAAAGGAGATCTGCTCCTCAAACTAGTCCTCCTGCTCACGCTGCTTCAGGCGGCTCAAATTCTCGGATGCGAAATCAAACTCCATTTGATTTTCTCGATAACAGTCACTCGCCGTTCTTCCTCTCCAATGGTGATAATCCAGGTATTTCGATCATCTCTGAGATACTCGATGGAACTAATTACACCACTTGGAAGATTGCGATGTCGATTGCTTTAGATGCTAAGAATAAGCTAGGCTTTGTGGATGGATCTCTCGCTAGACCGAGTGAATTAGATGCTGGATTTCGGATCTGGTCCCGCTGTAACAGTATGGTGAAGTCTTGGATCTTAAACTCAGTTACCAAACAAATATACAAGAGCATTCTTCGTTTCAATGATGCCTCTGAAATTTGGAGAGATCTGTCTACTCGCTTTCATATCACAAACCTTCCTAGATCGTACCAACTGACTCAACAGATTTGGTCCTTGCAACAAGGTACCATGACTTTATCAGATTATTATACGAATTTGAAGACTCTTTGGGATGATCTTGATGGTGCTGATTGCACTAATACTTGTCAGAACTGTGATTGTTGTAAGATTGTTGCTAACAAGACTGAACATGCGAAAGTGATTAAGTTCTTAGCTGGTTTAAATGACTCTTACACTAATATTAAGAGTCAAATCATTATGAAGAAAACCATTCCTGATCTTGCTGAGATTTATAATATTTTGGATCAAGATCATAGTCAGCGTAGCTTTGGACCTGTTGTTCCGAACAACGCTACTGTGTTCACTGTTGCAGAATCTTCTCAACATTCAGCTTCAGCTAATGTCACTCAAGCGTATCATCACAACAATCCAAAACAGAACTCTCAAAATCCGAATCGTGTTGTGTGCTCTCACTGTGGTTACAATGGTCACACGGTTGATAGATGTTACCGTGTCCATGGGTACCCTCCAGGATTCAAACACAATTATAAATCTAAGTCATCTTCGGATAAACAGCCTTCTTCCTCTACTACTTCCCAGTCTAAGCTGGTTGTAGCTCAGATTGCTGCTTCCAAAGAGGCGTCTGTTGACATGAATGGGATGTTGAGCAGTTTATCCAAATCTCAGATTCAGGATGTGGTTGCTTTCTTCAGTTCTCAGTTGGCTATGTCTCCAAACGTTCATAGTCAAGGTTCAGATATTGCCTCCACCTCTCAGAATGGACAAGGGAAAAATCTACCTCATGGTACTAACACCTTTCCCTTTGCTCTATGTTTTAGTGGTATCTCCACAACCAGTACGAACTCACTGAATTCTAACACATGGATCATCGACAGTGGTGCTACTCACCATGTCTCTCACGATAAGAGCTTGTTTGATAGCCTATCATTTGATTTATCCTCCTCAGTAATGCTTCTTACGGGTGTTAATGTGAAGATTACAGGTATTGGTACAATATGCTTGAATGCAGATTTGGTCATCACAAATGTGCTATACATTCCTGATATTAAACTTAATCTCCTTAGTGTCAGCCAGTTGACAAGGGAATTGGGTTTACAGGTGTTTTTCACTGATACATCTTGTCTTATCCAGGATCTTATCAAGGGCTCGACGACTGGACAAGGTAAACAATTTGGAGGCTTGTACCTGCTCAATGATCCCGTCGTCCCCTCCACTCATGTGATGAATCCCCTGGTGTGCTCTTCTGTTGCTGCGGACATTACTCTTTGGCACAACAGATTAGGCCATCCCTCTTTCTCTGTTATTGATGACCTTAGTCATGTTCTTGGATTATAAAAACGTAATAAGACAAATGTTATACATTGTGAACCTTGTCAACTTGCTAAACAGAAGAAACTTTCGTTTCCATCCCATAATCATATGTGTGATACTCCTTTTGAACTAATCCATATTGATACTTGGGGTCCCTTTGCTACTCCTACTATCGAAGGTTATCGCTATTTTTTAACCATTGTCGATGATCACACAAGGTCTACATGGGTATATTTGATGAGAACTAAAGATGAAGTCCTGCAAATATTTCCCAGTTTCATCACTCTCGTGGAAAATCAATATTCTGCAAAGGTTAAGGCTGTGCGTTCAGACAATGCTCCAGAGTTGAGATTTGTTGCTTTGTTTCAAGACAAAGGGATCATGAGTTATCACTCCTGCCCTGAAACACTAGAGTAGAATTCTGTAGTATAACGCAAACATCAACACATATTGAATGTTGCAAGAGCTTTGATGTTCCAATCTTCAGTTCCTATCGAACTTTGGAGTCATTGCATCCTCACAGCTGTCTTCTTGATTAACAGACTTCCCTTTGTCGTTCCTTCTAACAAGTCTCCATTCGAGCTTCTCACGGGTAAAGCTCCTGAATATAACTTAATCAAGAATTTCGATTGTCTCTGCTATCAGTCGACATCTATAAAGCAACGACACAAATCTGCCCCTCGATCTAAAGCCTGTGTATTTCTCGGCTATCCCGCTGGTTATAAGGGATACACTCTCTTGGATCTTGAAAGCAATACTATTCACATTTCAAGACATGTTGTGTTCTTTGAAGACATCTTTCCATTCAAGACTTCTCATAAACAGATTGAAGATGTTTTTGTTGAGCCTCCCCAGATACCTATTTCAAGTTCTTCTCCTGATTCTAGTCTTGATGTTCCTCCTCCACTATCTGAATCAGTGAATACTGGCAAGAGAATCTGTCGAACACCACGACACCTTCAAGATTTTTACTGCAACTCTGCAGTAAATGATTGATATCCGATTTATCCTTACATAAATCTTGTTCATCTATCTCATGAACATCAGGCTGTAGTCATGGCTATTGATGCATATCCTGAGCCTACCACATTTGCTCAAGCAAAGAAGAATCAAGACTGGTTGAATGCTATGAGTGCAGAGATCAAAGCACTGGAAGCCACTGGTACTTGGGAAATCTGTTCTCTTCCTCTCAACAAAATTCCTATTGGTTGTCGTTGGGTCTACAAAGTGAAGTTGTTTGCTGATGGTGCTTTAGAACGCTTCAAGGCTCGGCTTGTCGCCAAAGGTTACACCCAACAAGAGGGTATCGATTTTATTGACACTTTTTCACCCGTGGCTAAGATGAACACAGTTAAGACTCTTCTTGCTGTTTCAGCTGCTAAGAATTGGTTTCTCCATCAGCTGGACATATCAAATGCTTTTCTTAACGGTGATCTCAACGAGGAGATATACATGACTCTTCCTCCAGGGTATGCTTCAAGTAAGGGGGAATCTCTTCCCGAGAATGCAGTTTTGAAACTAAGAAAGTCCCTCTATGGTCTTAAACAGGCCTCTAGACAATGGTTTCTAAAATTCAGCTCACTTTTGACAGACTTGAAATTTGTTAAGTCTCAGTCTGATCATTGCTTGTTCACTAGATGTTCTGATGATGGTTTTGTTGCTCTCCTTGTGTACGTCGAAGACATTATCATCGCCAGTAGCAATGAAGATTTGGTGACACAGTTAAAGATTGACTTGGCTAATTCTTTCAAACTCAGGGACTTGGGTACTTTAAAGTACTTCTTGGGGTTGGAGATTGCTAGATCAAACAAAGGCATATCCATTTCTCAACGTCGATATGCTTTGCAACTCCTTGAAGATATGAACATGTTGAGTTGACGTCCTTCTAGCATCCCCATGGAACCTAGTTTGAAACTCAGTTTGCACAATGATGAACCCAAACTTGAAGATCCAGAGGTCTATCGACGCTTAGTTCGAAAGCTAATGTATCTCACGATCTCTAGACCAGATATCACATATGATGTGAATAAGTTGTGTTAGTTTTCTTCTGCACCAACTCAGTCTCATCTAAATGCAGCTCACAAGGTGGTTCATTACATCAAAGGCACGGTGGGTTTGGGTTTGTTCTATTCAGCTGCTTCGAACCTAACACTCACGGCCTTTTCTGATGCTGATTGGGCATCCTGTCCAGATTCCAGGCGTTCTACCACAGGCTATTGCATGTTCCTTAGTAACTCTCTCATTTCCTGGAAGTCCAAAAAGCAGGATGTCATAGCTCGTTCCTTTGCTGAATCCGAGTATCGAGCCATGGCTTTGGCTACGTGTGAAATAACTTGGCTGCTCAAACTTCTCTCTGAACTTCAGATTCAGCACACGGCTCCTGTTTCTTTATTCTGTGACTCTACTGCTGCTATACACATCGCTAACAATGCCGTGTTCCATGAATGTACAAAACACGTTGAAACGGATTGCCATACCGTTCGTGAGAAGATTGATGCTGGTTTTATCAAGACACTACATGTGCGTACAAACAATCAGCTTGCTGATGCTCTTACTAAACCGTTATTTCCCTCTCTTTTCAGAGATTTCATTGGCAAGATGAGCTTATTGTCAATTATTGGATCAAGCTCATCTTGAGGGGGAATAATAAGCTCAATTTCTGGTTTTAATTCTCGGTTTAGTGTACTTGTAAGATACCGAATATTATTCTAAACCAGTATTATTTTAGTATAAATTCTGTATCGATTGTACCATTTCGGTTACAACAATAATAACAGAATTTCACTTCTTCTTCTTCGTTTAGCTCCTTTGAACTTTTCTCCTCAGTAGCTATTATCAAACCTAAATTAATTCAAAGTAAAGTAATTATGATTACCTCTCCGTACAAGACATTAGGTTCAGGATGGGCTTCGATGAAATAATCAGTTCCCCACTTAACGGCGTCAATAGCATGGCTAAGTTCGCCGTTAGATTCTAGCTGGGCACCGTATTCTATGATGCTCCAACACATTGTCGTCACAGTAAAAGCCATCGGAAGCCCAAATTTCACATTGTCTCCGGCATCGTAATATCCTCCCACTAGATCCACCTGCTCATTTAAACACACACAAAACTATTTATTAACTTCAAATGTAAAACAAAAAAAAACCTATTTTTTAACAATTATTCGGGACACGATTAATAAGAAAAAAAAAAGAAAAAAGATAGTGGAGCTAACGCCGCTAGATTTGCCGTCATTAAGACCGGAGTGAGAACGCCATGAAACTCTCTGGTTAGGAGGAAGATGTCCTGATCTCTGAGCTTCGAAGAAGAGAATGCTTTTGGTCAGAGCTTGTTTATAGTTGTGCCCTGAAACTGCTAACTGAATTAACCCAAGAAGAAGAAGAAGAAGAATCGAAATGGTGGAAGAAGTATAACCCATTAGTTATATGAATTATGAAACTAAAGGAACAAAAAGTTGGATCCTTTTTCTATCAAAATGACTCAGAGAATAGTTGGTCCTTCTCTGATAATAACAAAATTGATAGAGCTCTAGATAGAGAGAGAGAGAGAGAGAGAGAAAGAGAAAGAGAGATTGTTTGGTGAAGGAAGTTGAGAAAAGATGGTTTATATATGGAAGAAAGTGAAGGAAGATACCCGGAGGAGACAAAACGGCAGAGTTCGATTTTGAAATGTTATAGTATTTTCAAATTTTATTATATGATTATTTTAGTTTTTTTTTTTATATATTTACATTGTGTCGGCAAGCAATTTTCAGTTGAATTTTAGGCTGATAACACACTAGCTTTTTTCTTATTATTAATTAATGAAGTCTCGTGATCTAATAGTTTTCTCTAACTTTCAAGCTAACATCGTAACTCAGTTCAATCAACTAAAGAGGTGAGTTTTCTTTCTATATTAAGCTTGGCAAGTAATCAAATATAAAGTTCAAACATGATCTTGGAGTTTCAAAAAGGATTTTAATATATCTTCTATATAGTTGGGCAAGATAACATCGAAATCAATATGAATTAGGGGAGGTATCAAACAAAACTAAAGTTTTCATAATTATCCAATAGACCATAAATTTCTATGTCCAGAAATTAGAAACCAAATTCGAAATAAATTTGGAACTAAATAAATATCTAAGTTATAAAAATATATGGATGTAAAATTATATTTCTTTTATAATAACCAAAATTACAACTACAAAACTAAATTAGTTAACTTCTTACAAACAAATAATTAAAATATCTAAACTATTTTATATTTAAATATTTTGGGTATATTTATGAAAATTAATGTTAATTCAAAATTCATTCAAATTTAATTAATTTTAGAATTTTTTCTGAGTAATTCAAATAATTTGGACTGGAATCGTACAAAATAAAACAAAATGATCATATCTTTCAAATAAGAGTCATCTAAGCTCAAACGGACGAAACACAGACTCTTATTCTACATCTTGATTTGTTTCTTTCCTTAGTATATTACTTTGTCTTTAGCATTAGACCAAAATTTAAATTAATTTATTTTTTCAAATGAGGAATGTATTAGTTGTCCTTCCATCCGTTACGGAAGCTCCGAATCTTCCATGCATCTAAACAAATGGCATAAACTATCTTCACGTTTCTTAAATTTATAAAGGTTCGTTTTCAGTTTCTAATGGCAGACCAAAATTATTAATTTTCAATACAATTAAACGTACTACTCTGAGTTTACAACAACCACTTCATCCTAATCAGTTTCGGTAATTGATACCCAACTTTATAATTTACTTTTAATATTTTAAACATTACTTTTAAGTACTTTGACACAATATCAACCTATTATTCTTAGAATTTGAAATATTATTTAGTGGATATCCCAATTTTTAAGATCTAAATATTAAGCATGTTATAATAAAGATACTGTTTAGAATGTGAGTTATACCCTTAGCAGAACATAATGAAAGATGAGAGGTTTTCGTAAGAGTTTTCTCTGAAGTTTTTTTATCAAAGTTGTATGGTTTTACAAATGAATACTAGTGTCTATATATAGTGGTGGAAAGATAAGTTACTATGCAACATAGTGACACTCCCACACAAATTTATTGCAAATTGATGGAGTGTATCTTTGTTGAAATAATGCACTTCTCCAACACTCCCCCTTAGAAACCAGTGTCTGTTGTTTCTTGCATTGTAATGTCGGTTGCTTCATTAAAAACCTTTCTTGGCCAATGTCCGATCCAATTTATACCTAACTACCCCAGAGCTCCTAGTTCCCCTCCACGACATTTGGTTGCCTAGACCCAATAATTCAGACAACCCACATGTTTGTATCATCCCATTAAATGATTGAAGGTTCTCAGATGTCGGAGTCTGTCTCCCTAGTTTTCATGATTTCCTCTTATTTCATTAAAATCTCAGGTGTCTTGTCTAAGAATGTTGCACCTAATAAGCCTCTCCTAGACCCGATCATAGTTATTTGGGATCATGTCCCTGATTTGTGTCCATTTTCTCTAGATAAAAGTTTCAACATTGATCACCTGATTGCTCTCATGCAACACTGTGACCCGTGACCCGTGCTGATAAAAGAGTGTCAACCCACTACTCACGCCAACGGGCTCTACCATCAATAGAGAGTCGTAACGAAGATGAACTTGAATATATTTCACTTATGCTTAATGTCTGATAAGAATAGAAAGTATAGTTTATATTTTCGTCATATTATCCATAAATAATTTATTGTCCATTGATTTTCCATCCTTTGGCAATTCCAACTCAATATTTTTACTTCCATAAAATTAGTATGTTGTATGGGACACACACATCCTGATCTTGTATAGAATCAAATAATAACCCCTTATACCCAACAACCACCGCTATATTGCTAGTGTGCTTGATTAGTCCTTTAGAGACGGAACCATAACAACACCCCACCCACTCATGGCTTAGTTTACCTTCACAGGGGTGATGCATAAAGGAGCAGACTCATGAAGGTTAGTCCATATCTATACCATTCTGATAATTTGGACCCAACAGAGATGGACTCCAAAAATATGGTCACAATTCCCTATATAACCATTGTTATATCCAGTGGCGAAGCCATAAAAAAATTTCAGAGGGATCACATAACTTTTAATCTAAAAATTAAATAAATTTAATAAATAATATAAAATGTCATTACAAACATACATCTTAAAGATGTACTTACGCTCACTCATATCTTGAAACCCGTTTATCACAATTTTATTTGTCACCATATCAAATAATTGTTACTCAATGATACAAACTAAACAATCGTTCAAACATTCATCACTAATACGATTATGCCAAGTTGTCTTCACAATATTCATTCCAGAGAAGCACCTATCAACGAATGCGGTAGCAATAGGTAAAATCAAACAAACTTCAAAAGTCGATAAACCAAATGATGAATCTTGTTTCCACCATGACACGAGCAAGATCACTAAGACTCTCTAGATTAGCAAATCTTTGATCATTTTGCACATTATCAAGGTAGATATCAAGTTGATGATCCAGAGATCTCTGCTTTAGAAAACTAAAGTCATCTGGATAAAATTCAATTAATCTCACTAGCATTTACTTGTCAAACTGACAAAAAGAATTCACTGGACTTAATGATGTCATACAAACAAGTAGTTCAAATTTTTCCTCGTCAAAACGATCATTAAACTCTTGAAGTTGCATATCCAAAACAATGTAGAAACAATCCACCTTTTAATGATGTGAGTATGTTATACTAGTTTTTTCCTTGACCTCCTAGAATGAACAAACTCTTCATCCATATTAAGTACTTAATTTATATTATTTTCACTAAGTGAACAAACTTGACCACAAAATCATCTCATCCATCATCTCTAAGTTTCTGCAACTGTTGTTTAGTAGACTCCATCAGTGAAATAACATTCACGATCTCTTGATCTCTCTTTTGTAGAGCTATTGATAAGCTCTCGGTAAGTCCAAAAACACAAGAATCAACTATAGATAAAAAAACAAAATCAAAAGTGTGAAAATATTTAAGGAGACCATATGCTTGTTGTCTCTTGATGCTGTCTATGCCTTCATTCTGGATATGTTCAAGTATTTCAATAATACACGACAACATCTCAACAAGGCGCAATAAAGTCTTATAATGTGAACCCCAACGAGTATATCCAGGTCTTGTAAGAGAAAGGNTGTCTATGCCTTCATTCTGGATATGTTCAAGTATTTCAATAATACACGACAACATCTCAACAAGGCACAATAAAGTCTTATAATGTGAACCCCAACGAGTATATCCAGGTCTTGTAAGAGAAAGGTCTTGATTCTGCCATGTTCTTGTCTTAATTTCACCATACTTATTCCGTTTTCTAGTTTTTTTTTTGCGATAGCTTTCCATGAGCATATATTTACTCTTGCAAGAAGCTCAAACCACATTCAACAGAACATGAATCATATCAAAAAAGTTCTCCAACTTTAAAATGGGTTTTTGCTACCGCCACAACAACCAACTGAAGTTGATGAGCAAAACAATGAACATAATTTACAGATCTACTTTCTTTCAAAATCAATGATCTCAATCCATTAATTTCTCCCTTCATATTGCTAACTCCATCAGAAGCTTATCCTCTAACCTTTTTCATACTCAATCCATGCTTTGTAAATACATAATCAATATCATATTCCAGAGATAAGAAATATGTTTCTTTCACATGACTAATGCCAGCAAATCTATTTTTTACCATCCTAAATTTATCAACGAAGCTAAATTTTTCAACATATTCATCTATCAACAATCCAAATACATCTTCATCAATTTCTTGGATCACATATTTAGTTACTTCCTCTACAAAGCCATGCACAATGTCTTTTTGCTTATAATTTCATTTTGACCAGTAGTATATCTCAGAAGCTCTAAGAAATTACCTTTTTTGTTGACTCTTCTTTCTCATCATGACCACAAAAAGATAAACCTTGATGTAACAAAAAACCTAGAAGCATCAACGAAAGCACTCAAACGGATTTGATACTCATTTTTCACAACATCAGTTTGCTTATGTAAAGCATGTATGATAGACTGACCTTGTCTCATCAAAAATTCACATTTTTTTGGCATTGTTGTGAAAACTAGTATGATCCCCCTCATGTTTACTCAAGCTATCAACCTTATTCCAACTACAAAAACTAGTCGATACAAAAACATCACCTCCACCTTATTTTTCAACTGGAACTCTGAACAAGTAGCAATACAAAAAGCCTTTTCTGCTTCCACACTATATCTAACCAATCACGATCAAACCAACTTGGAAAAAACGTCGTAATTTATTTCCAAATGATTTTCTTTAAAAAATATGACCATGGGGTCGACGAGGTCCTCTAATCAAGTATTTCCATCGTACCTCATCTCTTTGATTAGAGTGATAATCTTGAATGTTTTTTCGGTTAGTTGGATGTCATGGCAAATCTTCCAAATTGATATTAGAAGATGGATCTTTTATTTTTAAGAACCGTTTCATTATTTTTTAGCTTTACCCATAAAAATAAAATATAAAAATAATTAAAATCGATTTTCGATATTTCTTCATCATAAATCAATTTATTTTTTTCCAAAAAAGAAAATCATTACGATTTTCAACACCAGTTAGTTAGAAACAATAGTAACTCTCGACGATTTTAGAAATCATCACGATCAACGATTATAAAAATTAAACAAGAAGTAAATCATCATGGATTCACGATTTACAGAATAAATAAAAAATAACACTAAAAAATTGTAAAAATCATTCTCCTTATTTCAATTTGTACAATTAAATAAACATTTGTTTTTCACCTATAAAAAGTATTGAAGAAAATTAAAAGTATAACAAACTTACTAGATTAAAATTAGGATGATTTTTGCAAATTTTGGCTAAGCCAAGAAAAAATTAAGTATAATGATTTTTTTTACCCTTAGTGTAGTGGTTTTTTTACTACACCTTTAGACCTCTCTTTGAAGGTTCAAACTCTAGTATAAATCATTTACGACACTAGGCCACTAGCTTCTGTCAAACTAAAATATGTTTAAGTATTTCGACTTATTTTCACTTAATTAATGGACCTATTACTTAGTTAAAATTTAAGTTGATATGAATCACAAATACTTAATAAAACTAATTATATTACTTAATAAAAATATATATATATTTTTTAATTTTAGGTGGGTCCCAAGACCCTAGTGTCGTAGCTTTGCCTCCGCCTCTAGTTTTACCCTGTGGATGTAGCGTGAGTTCGACATGTTTTCCCATATACTCCCAACGATCTTGTATCGTTGGCTCTATCTTCCTACCCTCGAAAAGACCCTTGGACTGGAGTAGGTGTCCAACACTCTATTTCAAGCATGTATACCTAACCTTTGCGTATGCTCATCGACTCACACTAGAATCACCGAGCATGCAACCATAGAGCCATCGATTAATGATCTCTTTTAATCCCATAATTTTAGTATTACCCAAATTAACTTATCGGAAAAATTATACCCAGAAAAAATAGAATATACACAACTCTAAGTAAATATGAACAACTTGAATTCTAGTATGACGAGACCTCATTGTGCCACTACTCTAATGTTGTGAGTCTTTCAAGGAGCGTTGTGCCTCCACGAGACTCCTAAATTCCAAAGATTTATGTCGCAAGGAGCCAACAATGAGCATATTGGCCGTAATAACCTACCTCGACCCTAACCCTCAGTCGGCATTTATCCTAACTCCCAATATGTAATTGAAGAAACCATACGATTTTAAGAAACATAATAACAAAGTATATAATTGTGCATTTAAAATGTCGTTTCTCCATTGGATCCTAACATCAAGTCTTTTAGTTCTAACACAACAATAAATTGCATCCTCATTATACCAAGGGCCATAGTAAGTACAATGACGGAAGAGCAATTGTAGTTGAATCTCCCTTAGAGATTACATTGGGTACCAAGCCAGTTGATAAAGTCCCAATAGAGTTCCAACCTTCCATCATCGCTGCAGACTTCTATATAATTTGGTTTTTCCATTCTATATGGATCCCATAAGTCACCAAAAAAAACATTTTCAATTTATTAAAAGATTTTAGAAAATAATCAAAGAAATAAGAAAAACACATGATTTGATAGCGGATTCGAAAGAAAACTATGAGACATTGGAGAAAAAGATGATCTTAAGACCCAATACCCAAACATTGATTATCCCCTAGATCTGTTGATTTTCGTGGCCCCTTATGGATTTAACAATCATCAGAAGACACTTGTTTTCTTGGACCATGACACTTAGCTCTTTCCTTTTATGGTTGTTGCACCATTATCCCTTTCTTAGAGAAGCAAGTAAGAAAGCATTCCGCTTGCGAGTTGCCACGGTTGGATTAACCTTGAAGATAAAGACTTAAGGAAAAGATGAAGCTTATCTTAATTTTAGGTTGTTAAGATTAATATAAGATATTAGATTTAGGTGTATCTAAGTCTAATAGAAATAAGGAAATATCTAGGAATAAGAAAAGACTATTTCCTATTCCCATAAGGTTTAAAAAGTGTTTAAACTTATAAATAAAGGTTTGTTAAAGTGGGACAAACCTTACGAGTTTGGATAATAATAAACAAGAGGTTTATTAAAGCTATTCTAAAGTTAAAATTCAATTTAATATCCATATCATTCCATCTAGAAGCTGGCTTGAAGAGCTATCTACGAGCCCCTTTCTTTTGCTCCCCATCCTTAGCCGCATTGTCCTCGGAGGGGTCATGCTCCGCCATAATTTCCATCTCATCAACGCCTTCTTAGATATTGGAAAGAGAGTAAGCCTCCACGCTATCATTACATCATCTTGCCCCGCTTCAATCTCTTTGCTCAACACAAGCTCAGGCTTCGTACGATGGTCTGCATGTGCAGCAGGAAAGTCCTTAAACTGCACACTGCTGAAATTGGCGTGACCCCTGATGTCACTCAAGTTTTACTCTAGACAGCTAAATCTGCAAGTGCACATAAAATCGCTATAGTTCTTAGGGATCGAATCCATAGTGACTAAATAACACAAAGAGACAAGTAAAACCTAGTAATGGCTAATTCGAAACAGAAAATGGTTTTGAGTTGGTAACAAGCAATTCTGAAAGTCGTGTAAGCAGAAAAGCAGGAAAACGATATTAGTAGATGATAATGCGGGCAATCAGACCTAGGGAATTCTAAAGGGGGTTTCAGGAACTACTTCTATTTCTAGTCAAGAGATGAATTCATATCTATCTAATTTATTTCGAGTTATATGAAAGTAGACTAACTCAACACGTGTGGGCTAACATACCCCTAGACTAACTCCTCAAACACCTAACGCTTGTCACTTGGCGTATACCAAAAGTTATTGCCAAACGAGACGTACTCTAAATTTCCTAACCTTATATCTAAAAAAGACTAACCCAATCTCTTTGGGGCTAACCTACGCCTAGACTAACTCTTTGAACACCTAACGCTTGTCACTAGATGCTAGACTAATAGTTGCTAAACAAGAAAAGTTTGGTTCACTAGACTAGTTTATTCTACTTTAAGGACTAAATTCCTTATCTAAACTTTTCCTAGTTTATTGATTTGGGTGATCTAGTTAATTGTTGGGTTCGTTCGAGTCATTTGGTCACTGCTCAGGAGTTCGATCGAACTTCAACTTTTCGTGAGTGAAAGTTACAAATGATCAAAATAAACATCAAACAATCTCCAATCTCGTTTTATTAGTCTAAAATATCCAAATCATGTATCTAAGAACTACCCATGCTACAATTCCTATGGCCAAAAGGAAAACACACAAGCATTGTAAACAAAACTTCATGATCATCTAATCACCTAGGATTCCATACTAACTAGACATCAGCAAGACCAAGTAAACTCAAACTCTCTCTGTAATTTTTGCACATGAATGAACACCAAATGACATGATAAATCGGAAGAAAATGTGAGGCTTGAAAAGAGATTGGGTGAAGGAGGGGTTACCAAACTAAATATAAGTATGACCACTCATGGTAAGAAGAGACTAGTAAATGGGGAACAAACCCTGAGTGTAGTCACTTCTCTTTCCTGATATCAAACTCCTTGACAAGAAAAATTGAAAGTCATATTAGGTTCCATATTATTGAGTTAACTGGTAACACGCTTTCTATGTGTGTGAGATTGATATAGCTCAGTGCAAAGGTCGGGTATAATGTCGAACCAATTCAGGATGATGCTAGTTAACAATAATACTCTAGATGCTTATTTCAGGTCTAAGAGGAGCGAACACTGTCACTGAACGATCCTATATTGAACATGATTAAATAGTGTCGATTGTAATAAAGGAAAGTACTGAGAATGCAAGTAAACAACGATGATGAACAACGATAATGAATTTCAAAGATAAAGATAGGCAGTTGACCAGGCAGTCGATTTCAGATAATAAATCCTAAGTCTAAGTGATTAATTTCATCCAAAGGGTGATCTCAGATCTATA
>OVAO01001387.1:0-15355 GCA_900406285.1 Biscutella auriculata
GAGATAAAACGAATGAAAACAAGACTAAAAACCGGACAAAATACCAACATATCAGGTCTAACCAAGGGATTGTTGGTAGGATTGTTTAGTAATTACATAGACTAGAGTTTAATGCTTATTAGTTATGTGATTAGTCAAGAGATTCTACAATTGCATGATTAGTAAAGGGATTTCTACCAAGAGATTATATTAGTCTAATTTGGATAGCTCTTAGATTATGGATTAGTAATTATTGATAGAATTAAGTATCATAAGCATTAACTTGATCACCCGAGTCTATTATATTGCCCATTTGCTTAGTTTATCTTTGATTTCAAGTTTATTCGGTTTCGTTGACTTTTTGGTTGACTTTTGTGTTTTGATTTGTTTTAGTTAAATTGTTTGTTTAAGATTGTTTAGTGATAGAACAAATCCATTATCAACTTAGACTAGATGAATTCTCTATAATCCTAGTATGTGATTCACTCTCGAATTGGTTTGATATCAAACCCTCTATATTACATTTGATTAATAAAAGGGAAAAATCCTCTTATCAGACATAACTTGCAAACACAGAACCAGAGATGTTGGTGTAAAGATAATGACATTTACTTCTATGCACAAGCATTAAGAGTTGGCCTACTGAAAAAGAATCTGTACATTACCAGAAATCAATAAGGTCGACAAGACGCGATCTCCCAGCATCGCTATTGACATGAACCCCTCTGCAGGTTTCTTCTAGTCATGGATTCATTCAACAATATAACCTCCATATGAACCCCTCTGTAGATTTATTCTATTTAGAAATAGAAGAGCAGTGTATTGGAATTTTGCAAGACTTAGACAAACAATTTGTTTTTAATGTAATATAGATTTGTTGATGTGTTTTGTTTATTAGATGATGATTGGTTATAAGGATTAAGGAGAGACTCAACACATGAGAATTGATCTTTTATATATAGATGATTATCCACAAAATCAACATAATTTCTCAATATACTAAATTTTAACGTTTAATAGAACTTTTTAGTTTTCTTTTTTAATATTATCCACCAAATGAACCTAGTTTCCGAAAATATAAAATTCTAACATTTTACAAAGTCTTTTAGCTTTTATGTATTATTATCCATCAAATGAGTATAATTTCAAAAAATATTAAATTCTTGCATTTTACAAAATATCTTAGTGTTATGGAATATTATCCACCAAATTATCATATATAAAATACAAAGTTCTAGCATTTTTTAAAAATCTCTATGTTTTTATGCACTATAATTCATCAAAACAGCAAAAATTCTAGCATTTTACAAAATCTCACAATTTTTATGGATTACTATCCACCAACCACACAAAATCTATCAAATCATAATTTTAAAAAACATAAATGTCTAACATTTTTTCAAAATCTCTCTTTTATGGACTATTATCCATAAAATTAGAATAGCTTCTCAAAATACAAAATTTTAGAGTTTAATAAAATCTCTAAATTTTATGGATTACTATCCACCAAATCATTATAATTTTTCAACATACAAAATTCTAGCGCTCTACAAAATTTCACTTTTTGTGGACTATTATCCACCAAATAAACTATTTCCCAAACTACAAGTTCGGTTTGGGTTTTAGGGATTTAGGTTGGTTTAACCAAGCAGAATTTTACCAAATATATAATTTTGTGGATAATTTACAAATTCTATAATCCACCAAATTAGAATAATTTCTCCAAACAAAAAATTCTAGAATTTAATAAAATCTTTTAGTTTTATGGACTATTATCTACAAAATAAGCATAAATTCTCAAAATACAAATATCTAGTGTCTTACAAAATGTCTTAGTTTTGTGGATTATTAACCACCAAATACACATAATTTCTGAAATTTTAAACTTCTAGCATTCTCTAAAATCCCTTAGTTTTTGTCGAAAATTATCCACCAAATTATTCAAACTTCCTAAAATAAGAAATTCAAATATTTTACAAAATCTTTCATTTTGGACTAATATCCATCAAATATGCATAATTCTCAAAAATATAAAATTCTAATATTTTACAAAATATCTTAATTGTTGTTGATTAGGGGACACTAAATTATCACAATTTTCAAAATATAAAATTAATGTTCTACAAAATCTATCAGCTTTATGGATTATTACCCACCGAACGAGCATAATTACAAAAATACAAAATTTCAACATTTTATAAAATCTCAGTTTGATGGACTATTATCTATGAAATCTGTATAATTTCACAAAATACTAATTCGTTTGTAAAAATATTAATTCTAATATTTTACAAAATCTCAGTTTTGTAGAATATTATCCGTCAAAATACTAATTTCTAAGATTTGACAAAATCTTTTAGTTTCCGTGTACAATTATCCGCCAAATGAGCACAATATCACAAAACAAAAAAAAATTGAATGTTCTACAAATTTCTCTGTATTTATGGACTAGTATCTACCAAATGAACATAAATTTCAAAAGTACAAAACTCTTGCATTTTTTCAGATCTCTTAATTTTGTGGACTATTATCCATTAAATTAACATACTTTCTAAAATACAAAATACTAGAGTTTTAAAAATTATTTCAAACTTTATGGACTATTATCCTTCCAATAAACATAATTTCCCAAAAAATTTAAAATTCTGGGTTTTGTAGAATCTCTAAGGTTATGTAGACTATCCACCAAGTTAGCATAAATTCTCAAAACTTTCCCATTTTATAAAATCTCTTATTTACTATGGACTACTATCCATCAAATAAACATAATTTCCAAAATAAAAAAACTAGCATTTCACAAAATTTCACAATTTTTGAACTATTACCCACCATATAATCATAATTTCAATAAAAAAACACAAAGTGTGACGTTTGCAAAATATCTCATTTTCTGAACTATTATTTACCAATTACATATATTTTTTTAGTACAATACAAAATCTCTCGAGGTTGTGGACTATTATCCACCTAATCAACATAATTTGCCAAAATACAAAATTCAACCATTTTACAAAATCCCTCCGTTTTTGGACAACTGTCCACAAAATCAGCATAATACCCCAAAATACAATTTTCTAGCGTTTACAAAATCACTTAATTGTATGTTATATTATCAACCAAATGAACATAATTTCACAAAATACAACATTCTAACGTTGTACAAAATCATAGTGTTTTTGGACTATATTTACCAAATGAACATAATTTTTTAAAAAGTCAAAATTCTGGCATTTTACCAAATCTCTTAATTTTTGTGGACTATTACCGTCCAAATCTGTAAAATTTCCTAAAATACAAATTCTAGAGTTTTACAAAATTCATAAATTTATGAACTATTATCATTCAAATGAACATACTTTCCAAAAATACAAATTTTTGGCAGTTTACAAAATCTCTCAGTTTTTTTGGACTATTATCCCCCAAATTAGCATAAGTTTCCAAAATATAAAATTCTAACATTTTACAAAATCTCTCAATTTTTGTTGACTATTATCCACGGTATATTCAAAATATCTGAAAATATAAAATTTTACCATTTTACAAAAATTTATCAATCTTTGTGGACTATTTTCCATTATATTATCTTAATTTAAAAAGAAAACTCAAAAGTCTGGCATTTTGCAAATTATCGCATTTTAGTGAACAATTATTTATGAATTAAGTATAATTCTCCAAAATACAATATTTATACTATTTTACAAAATCTCTCTTTTTGGACCATTATCCACCAAATCAACATAAATTTCCAATATACTAAATTCTTGTTTTTTACAAAATCTCACAATTTTTAACTATTATCCACTAAACCGGTAAAATTTTCCAAAAAAAAATTCAAACATTTTACATGTTCTCCATATTTTTTGGACTATTATCGAATAAATTATCATAATTTATAAATATGCAAATTTCTGTCTTTTTGCAATCTCTCTCATTTTTGTGAACTATTATTTAGCAGTTAAGTATAACTTTTTAAAATATAAAATTCTAGTATTCTACTAAATCTCTCGGTTTTGTGGACTTTTATCCACCAAATAAGCATAATTGACCAAATACAAAATTTCAACATTTTAAAAAATCTCTCACTTTTTGTGAACTCTTATGAACCATATAAGCATAAGGTGCAGAAATACAAAATTATAGCATTTTACTAAATCTCATAGTTTTATGAATTATTATTCGCTTAATGAGCATAATTTAAAAAAAAAATTATAACGTTCTACATAATTTCTCTGTTTTTTTTACTTTTATCTACCAAATCAACATACTATCAGAAAATACAAAATTATGCCTTATTAACCTATCACTCATTTTTGTGGACTACTATCCACTCGATTAGTATAAAATACAAAATATTTTGCTCATCAATATATAATATTCTATTAAATTAAGAGATTTGTTAAAACACTAGAATTTGTATTTTCGGAAATAATGTTGATTTGATGGATAATAGTCCACAAAAATCTAGTATTTTAAAAATTCTCTAACTTTTGTGGACTATTATCCATCAAATCAACATTATTTCCGTAAATACAAAATTCTAGTGTTTTAAAAATTTCTTACTTTTTATAGATTATTATATGTTAATGAGCAAAATATTTTAAAATACAAAATTCTGACGTTTTACAAACTCTCTCAGTATTTGTAGACTTTTATCCTCCAAATAAGTATTTTTCCAAAATATAAAAGTCTAGCATTTTACAAAATCTCTCAGTTTTCATGGATTATTACCCACCATATCAACATAAATTTTTATCATATTAAATTATAACATTTAAAGAATCTCTTAAGTGTTCACGAAATATTAACCACCAATTGTGCAAAGTTTCCCAAAATACAAAATTATGATATTTTACAAAACCAAATGAGCATAACTTTCCAAAATGCAAAATTCTACCATTTTAAAAATATTTAATTTTGTGACTATTATCCCCCAAAATAACATAATTTTCACAAAATAAATAATTCTAACGTTTACGAAATCACTTAGTTTTTGGAATTTTACCAATCAAATAAACATAATTTCCAATATATATAAAATTATGGTGTTATACCAAATCTCTCATTTTTGCAGACTACTACCACAAGAGTAGCATAATTTCTCAAAATACAAAACTGTAACGTTTTATAGAATATCTTAGTTTTTATAGACTAACATCAACCAAATTAGCATGATTTCCCAAAATACAAAATTCTAGCATTTTGAAAAATCTATTATTTTTATGGAAAATTATTCACCAAATAAAAGTAACTTCATAAAATATTGAATTCTAGTGGTTAACAAAATATCTTAGTTATTGTAGAATTTTATCCATTAAATCTGCATAGTTTCTCAAAATACAAATTTCTAATATTTTACAATATCTCTTAGTTCTTATGGAATATTATCCACAAATTAGCACAACTCCCAACATACAAATTTCTATCATATTACCAAACCTCTCAATTATTTTAGGCTATTATCCACCAAATCATCAAAATTTCTCAAAATACAAAATTTTATCATTCTATGAAATCTCAAAAATTGTTTTGGACTATTATCCAAAAAATAACCATAAAAATAAAAAATCTAGCGTTTTGAATAATTTATCATTTATGTGAACTATTATCCATCAATTAAGTATAATTTCCCAAAGTACAAAATTCTAGTATTTCATAGAACATCTTAGTAATTTGGACTATTAGCAACCAAATAACATAATTCCCCAAACACTAAATTCTAGCGTTTTATGAAATCTCTCAGTTTTGTGGACCATTATCCACCAAATCAGCACAAATTCCCAAAATATAAAATTATACAATTTTGATAATCTCTTAGTGTTTGTGAAATCTTATCTGCCAAATTTGCATAATTTCACAAAAAATAAAATTGTAATGTTTTAAAAAATCTCGGTTATTGTGAACTATTATCCATCAAATAAACATAATTTCCAAAATACCAGATTGTGACGTTTTATTAAAGCTCTCATTTTTGTGGATTATTATCCACTATAGTAACATAATTTTCCAAATTTGTTTTTTAACATTTTATAAATTATCTCAGTTTTTATGGACTATTATCCACCAAATCAAGATAACTTCTCAAAATACAGAGGTTAAACGATTTACAAAATCTCTCAATTTTATGGAAAATTAACCACCAAATGAACATAACTTCCTAAAACAAAAAATTCTAATGTTTTACTAAATCTCTTAATTTTTATGGACTATTATCTATTAAATCAGCATAATTCCAAATAATAAAAAATGTTGGCATATCACTAAATCTTTACTTTTTGGTTACTATTATCCACCAAATAAGCAAAATTTCATTTAATATATAAAATTCTAGCAATTTTCAATTTCTCTATGTTTTTATGAGCTATTATTTACTAAATTAGCATAAATTCACAAAATATAAAAATTCTGTCATTTTACAAAGTCTCTTAGTTTTTATGAATTAATATTAATTAATCAGCATAAATTCTCAAAATACAGAATTCTAGTGTTATACAAAATCTCTCAATTTTTAGGAAAATTATATACCAAATAAGTAAAATTTCTCAAAATACAAAATTCTAGTGTTTTACAGAACCTCTCAGTATTTGTGGTCTATTATATATAAAATGAGCATAACTTCACAAGTATTTTTTTAGCATTTTACAAAATCTCTCTATTTTGTGGATATTAACCATGAAATCAGCATAATTTCTCAAAATACAAAATACTAGCGTTTTACAAATTCTCTCAGTTATTATGGACTATTAACTACCAAATGAATATATATTTCTTTTTTTTAAAACAAAATTTTTGAATTTTACAAAATCTCTCATTTTTGGACTATTATTTAGCAAACTTTTATAGTTTTTAAAATACAAAAATCTAACATTTTACAAAATTTATCAGTTTCTATGAACTATTATCCACATAATTTCTCTAAATAGGAAATATATTGATTAATAAAACCTGTCAGTTTTTATAGGTTATTATTCATCAAATAAGCATAATTTTCCAAAATACAAAATGTTAGGGGAAGAAAATCTTCCAATTTTATGTGTTACTATCTACCAAATCATCATAATTTTGGAATTTTATGTGTTATTATCTACCATATCATCATAATTTTGGAATTTTATGTGTTATTATCTACCAAAATTCATCAAATAAACATAATTTTCCAAAATACAAAACTCTATCTTTTAAGAAAATCTTCCAATTTTATGTGTTATTTTTTGTCAACATTTGTGGGCCCACTAACCCAAACTCTCACAAAGGTGATGGGCAAATATTGTCAAAAGGGCTCAAAGCCTTGACCTGGTAACTAGAGATGTCAAATAATTTACTAATGGATTAACGTTACTTGTTTATGTGTTATTATTTAGGCATGGGCATTCGTTTACCCATTCGGGTTCAGTTATTTGGGTAGAAGATTTTAGGAACCATTCAGGTATATAACATTTTTTCAGTACTCGTTCGGGTTCGGTTCGGTTTCTGTTATTTTTGGGTATTTGAACATGAACCTTTTTAATCAAATTGTTTTGGATCTAGTTTAATTTTAGCATTTTTTTACCCAAAATATCCGGAAATATCCAAAAAATAACTGAGAAATCTATAAAATAAAATAATTCATTATTTTAAAGAAATATTAGTTAAGTTAGTGAGAAATATTACTAATAATTTATTATTTAATTTTATTTCGGGTACTCATCGATTCTCGGTTCGATTTGGTTACAGATCGGTTCTTCAGTCATAGAAATTTGGGAACCATTCAGTTATTTCATTAATTTATTTCAGTTCCATCCTTCTTTTTCGGTTTAATTCGTTTCAGTTCCATGAAAACCGGGTAATTTGCCCAGGCCTATAATATTATCTACCAAAATTATAGCATTGAAATTTTTTTTGGAATTTTACAAAATCTCTCATTTTTGTGGACTATTATTTAACATACTTGTATAATTTTCAAAATAAAAAACTCTAACATCTTACAAAATTTATTAGTTTTTATGAACTATTATCCATATAATTTTTCTAAATAAAATATATACTTATTAATGAAAACTGTTAGTTTTAGGCTATTATTCATCAAATAAGTATAGTTATCCATAATACAAAATTCTAGCGTCTGAAAAAATCTTCCAATTTTATGTGTTATTATCTACCAAATCATCATATTTCCTTAAAATATTATTTTTTGCGTTTTATAAAATATTGCATTTATGAACTATTATCCATTAATTAAGTATATTTCCCAAAATACAAAATTCTCGTGTTCTACAAAATCTCTCAGTTTTTATGAATTATTATCCACCAAATTAGTATAATATTAAAAAGTCAAGTGTTTATAAAATCTCTCGATTTTATGGACTATTATCCACCAAATAAACATCTTTCCCAAAATAAAATATTTTAGCTTTTAACAAAATTTTCTAATTTTTGTGAACTATTATTAACCAAAACAACATAATTTTTTTAAAAAAACAATATTCTAGAGATTTACAAATTATCTTATTTTTGTTGACTACTATACACCAATTAAGTATATTTTTTTAAAATACTAAATTCTAGCGGTTTAATAAATCTCTCAGTTTTTTGGAGACTATTATCCACCAAATTAACATAATTTCTCAAATTATAAAATTTTGGCGTTTTACCAAGTTTGTCATTTTTATGGAGAACTCTCCACTATATTAGGATCATTTCTAAAATTACAAAATTCTAACGTTTTACAAATTCTCTCAATTTTGTAGATTATAATCCACCAAATGAGCATAATTTCTCAAAATACAAATTGTAGTGTATTACAAAATCTCTTAGTTTTTTGGACTATTATCCGCCAAATTATCATAGTTCCACAAAATAAAAATTCTAAAGTTTTACAAAATCCCTCAATTTTATGGACTATTATCCATCAAATAAACATAATTTTCAAAAATACAAATTTTGACATTGTATATCTATCATTTTGTGGATTACTATCTACTAAATTAAAATAATTTTTTCAAAATAGAAAATTATAGCATTTTACAAAATATCACAATTTTTGCGGACTAAACAAATTAACATAACTTCAAACACAAAATTCTATCGGTATGTATGCTCCAATTAAGTATAATTTCTTAAAATATAAAATTCTAATGTTTTATAAAATCTCTAAGTTTTTCTGGAATATTATCCATCGAATCAACATAGTTTTTCAAAATACAAAATTCTAGTGTTTTAAAAAATCATTTATGTTTTATGGACTATTTATTCATGAAATGAGTATAATTTAACAAAATACAAAATTCTAACATTGTACAAATTTCTTAGTTTTTGTGAACTATTATGCACAAAAAAATCAAAAATACAAAATTATGTCGCTTTACCAAATCTCCATTTTTTGATCTACTATCAACTATATTAGGTTAATATCCATGCAATGCATGGGTTAAATTGTAATGAACAAAATTATTAATAATTATATATATAATATATAATATAAATTGTCATTATTTTTTCTTAATAAAAGTACTGAATTGAACGAAAACAAATTTATATTTTTGTATAGTATTATAATTTACTCCTAAAAATTTTGATGCTAAATGATAATTAAAAATAAATTTATTCATCTTTGCTTCAAGATTTTACATTCACATGATCATCCATAAAAAAAAAAGATATGAGCTATAATTTAATATGTTTTCAGTTTTAAAATAAAACACCAATGTTTCTCTTTTAATACAGAAGAAGATATTTTGTGAAAAGTTATATTCTAGATCTAGTTTAATCGGAGGTTAGTTGGTTAAATTTGTATTGATCTTTTAAAAATATTTATAATTATCTTCAAGTAAATATATTTATCTAACAATTTGATCAATATTTCTTAGTTGAAAATTGTATTTATGTTTTTTAATTATTAATATTTATTTCCTTAAACAATGGAAAACTATTGACTTTAATCGGATTATTTTCGGCTAAAAATTTGTATTGATGTTTTTGAATGGTTTATAAATATATAATTTTTATTAAGAATATATTGTTTGGCAACACGGATACTAATAATCCATTAAAAAATTAAACATAAATTTGTTTGGCAACAAGTTTTAGATATTGATTTTTTAAAATAAAAAAAATTAGAAAAATTGTAGGCTTGACATGTGGCCTCCAATGCTTCTTTTTTAATATATAAAAGGATTATCATAATTTCTCAAAATAGAAAATTCTAGCGTTCTAAGAAATATCTCAATTTTTGTTATTTTTAGCCACTAAATTAACATAATTTTTCATAATACAAAATTCTAACTTTTTTAAAAATATCTCAATTTTTATGGATTTTTATCCACCAAATTAACATAATTTTCAAAAATACAAATTATAGAGTTTAATCAAATTTCTCATATTTCTATGAATTACTATCCATAAAATCAAAAAAAATTAAAACACTAGTTAGTAATCTAGGTTTCCATATGGGTTCACATAATAACGTTTGAGGATACATATCTAGATGCGATTCATATTACTAGGATTTTGAGATTTGCTAAGGATTCATATTCCCTCACGCTCCCCATTTCCAACAACAAAACTCTATCCAATAATTAGCGCATTAAACACAGAATGGGTTTAAGTCGAGGAAAACCCTAGTTTAAGGAAATAGCATCTTCCTTTTTGTCTCTCGATCGGTGGTTGACTACTTCGATTATAGTTTGCGAGTCTCGTACGTTTCATCTCCTACTTTTCTGGTAGTGTATAGTGGTTAGATTTGGTTTGGTAAGAATGCTCTCGAACGGCGGGCTCTTGTGCGCGATGGTTGTTTTGTTTTCCTCTGGCAGACCTCTCAGACGATGGTTTTCTTGTTTCGGTTGGCTGGTATGGTTCGGTTTAGCCTCGCCTGTTTAGCTCCTCGCGCGACTTTTCTTTTTCATGGTGATGATGGCTTCTTCGTGGGTAGCTCTTCATGGTCTTGATTTGCTGGTAGGTAAAGGCGGGTCCAGGGATGGCAGTGTATTAGGGTTGGGGGGTCTAGGGTGGTGTCTCAGGTTTCTGTCTCTAGTGTGTTTTTGGTCAGGTGTCTAGCAGGTTTGTTTCTTTCCGGTCTGGGTAGAGAGGTAGACTTCGTTCGTCTAATGATGTTTTTTTGGCAGTCTTTTCCCTTGCCCATGTTTTGTTGTAGTTTGGCTTGTTTGCAGTGCCGCCCCTGAACCAAAGCAAAGCAAGCACTAGCTTGCGGCCCTCCAATGGTTAAGTAATATTTCGGCCCCATTCTCTTTGAATTCTCTTGTGGTCTAGTGGTAGGATGATTTAGGTTTGTGTCAAAATACATGAGTTCGAATCTTTTCTCAAACATTTTCGGCCTTTTATTTTATTTTTGCTTTTGGGCCCTTCTAATTTCAGGGTCGGGCCTGCTTGTTTGTTTGTTTGTGTTTGTTGGTTTGCTTAGGTTTGTTGTGGTTGTGTCTCTGCTTAGTTTGTTTAGTTTAGTTTTTGCCTGGTTTTAGAATCGTCACTTGGGTTTCTAGTTTTTAGTGGGTTATCCAGAATTATTAGGTTAGTTATAAAGTGGCAGATCGAGAATAATTTTTAACACGATTCAAAATTAGTTATAAAATATAAAAGGGTCAAAAGTAAAGGTTGAACCATGGACATGTGGTTCAAAACACCAAATTTTAGCCAACTTTTACCATTTCTTCTGATAAGTTATTATTATACTACTAAAAAATGTTACATAATATCTTTAAAGGTGGTTCAAGTGCATCACTTTTCCATAACATAGATCCGCCCTTGTTACCAAGTGGTCTTCGTGAGACGAGAGTTGTTTTAGTTGTGTGAGAAGCTCTTCTCCGTCTTTCTTTCGTGTTAGGCAATCAAATGGAGTTCACTTTCATGCCAAGAAAGTTCGGGTTAAAAACCTCTTGTGTTACTCGTGAACTTTCTCATTTTTATAGTTGAGGTGAAAACAAAACTATTAATTTTAGGGATTTGAGGTCCAACTTAATCCACTCGCATCTTCTAACTTTAGTTTCTCTCGTTAGTTAAGTGGTTGTATCAAGTAGTTTTTAAGTGTGTATATTGCTTCCCGGGATTTTTAAGTGGGTTTGTTGTTTTTTATTTCGTCTGTGGTAAAACGGGTAATGGTACTTCCCCTTTTAATATATAAATCCAGTTTTCTGCCGTAGCTCTTCATCCGGATCGCCGGTTCAACTCCTATAGAAGTAAAATGGCTACTGTGTGAGCTTGTCACAAATAATGACAAGAAAAAAAAAGAATCCGGTTTAAAAAATAAACACAAAATGGGTTTATGTTTTTCAACTATATAATCCAATTCCAGGCTTATGTGATCTTATTCTTCTTCAGCTTCTTTTCCCTCCATTCTTTAATGTCACTTTCGACTTTGGCATTCACACGCGCTTGAAATCCAGGATATGGTTCATACCCGAAAACTGAATGAAAAACCTGTTTTATTCATTCATTCACATAAATTCCACATTAACTTTTCAAGTTTTCACAGTAAAAAGTAGTAATAACGTAGCTGGAGATGCCGAGCAAATTTCACCTCGAGCAACACGAAGAAAGGAGCCATGAGAAAAGCTTGGGCTAGATTGTCTAATAGAGCAGGTGCTCGTTTCTGTGAGAAGAGGCAAGAATTAAGAAGCTCTATTTTAGGCCTCGTGAATACCGATGATGATGAGACACAAAGAAGACTCAAAACTAAAAGGAATTACCTCAAACAATCCATGGCCAAGGAACTGCCCTATCCAACATAAAAGCTGAGATGCTAAACCAACCTGAGAAAAGAAAGTTAAGTATCAAAAGGATATCAAATAGGGATTCAGCGAGTGTTTACTTTTTTCCACTCTCTCTTGAGACACAATCTAATCAAATGATTCACAACACTGAAGATACATATAAAGCTCCCAAGTTACACAGATGTCTCTTCAAAAGTGTAGCAAGAAAAATCTGAACTTCATTTGAACAAGTGATGTAGACTCTAAATATCTGAGACCATCACAAATATTGGTGGTCGATAACAACACATTGTGTCACAAATCCTCTTCACTAATGTGTCAAACAAAACCAAGTCTAGGGACCAAAGAATCCAAAACTTGCAAACTCGGTTACTTGAAAGGTGAAGAAGTTGCAGAACAAGATGCAATGACTAATCATGAGTGATCAAAACCAAATACAGGAGATTATAACAGCTGCCTCATCGTTTACAGCTAAGGAAGAAACGTAGAGAGACAGAGAGAGAAAACGTAGACTAGATATCAAATCTAGAATAAATCGATTTCTTCTTCCCTGAATATAACAAATTATATACACAAGGAGCTTTCAAGTCAGATGGAAAACAAAGAACAATAAATGCAAATATCTATACACATGGCTGCACATACTCTGTAGTAAATCAAAAATATGCTCCGGGAAAAAAAGAAGAAATTTTATCACAAACCCTTAAAATTTAGAGTGGTTAAACTGACCTTAAACGCTAAAGAAGGTCCTAATCGAGCAGCGAGAAAACTGGAACCAACCCAGCAAGAGAAACACATGAGAGCAGCTACAAATCCAGATTTCTTATCCAAACAGATGTAAAACAGAGCATAAACCACGGTGGAAATAAACCCAACGTTAAATCGTAGAACACCATCGAGAGTCACCGATTGAGGTAGCCCTAATTGAGAAGGATCGCAGATTGGGGTCGTAGAGTGGAGGAGAAGTAAAGATGTGAAGACAATCGGCCATACGAAGATGATGTGGATTATAATGTTGATGGGGTTGCTGTGATAAGCACCATAGAAGGCGAAATGTTTCTCGAGATCGAGCAATCCCATTATCCTTCGCATTGGATAGTGGAAAATTGATGGGAAAGAAATAGTCACCACTCCCCAGACAACATGATTAAAGACGGACACGGGAAGGAGTCGAGAAGAAATGGAAAGTTGAAAAATATCCTCTCTAACATGCGCTTGTTTTTTTACTAAACGTGTGCGTGTTTTGCTAATCTACACAAATGACACGAGAAGAAGACGAAAGCGGAAAGTTTGGAATTGGTCCGCGATTATTTCTTACCGGATCTGGCCAACAACTGGCTAAGATGCGCTTCTTATAAGACTAAACGTGGTCTGCGATGGCTAACCTGCGCTAATGTGTGTGTTTCCTTTCAGACACGGCACGGTTATAAATAAAACAGAAGTGGTTCGTTGAACTTGAGTTAGCTAAGAGATGTCTTAGCATTTAAGCCAAAGTGCAGGTTATGTGATTGCTAACGTCCGCTTAGATAATGTTTTTTAGCGAACGAAGTTCCATTATCCACACATCTTCGAATCAAACGCTTATAAGCCTCTATCGATCGCTAGAAAATCCAATATGCCCCTCCTAAATATTAGAAATTTATTTTTAATTTTTTTAAGTTAAAAAATGTCAAAATGTCCTTAAAACCTCATAGTTTTTAATTAATTATAGATCCAACTTATGTAATTGGGTCGGGTATGGGCTGTGGATATGGATTATGGATATCCAATTGATTTTAATGTAATTTTAATGAGAGAAAAATTATTTCTCTCTCGTGAGGTATCATCTTCATCATTCATTCTCTCCCATTCTCCCCTTTTCCACATCTCTCAAACCCTAATGCTCGATTTTACTTAAAATTCTCTCAAATCTCTCTTTAAACTTCTCAATCCTTCTTAGAATTCTTCAATTGCTTCGGAAATGGTTAAGGAAAAGGGAAAACCCCAAAAATTCTCAAATCCGGAACACGTTCAAACCCGTTACGCGATATCACCATTGCCGGAAACTTCACCTCCGGGCTCTCCATCTCTAACGGCGTCGACGGTGACTCCAACGGCGACAGCAAACTTGACTGTGTCTTCGGCAGCGACCCCTTCACCATCGCCCGACGCCACACAACCACCTTCTTCTCCTGTGGTGACTCAACCACCGTCTTCACTCCCAGCCGCGACGGCGACCTTTCCAGCAGCGATGGCGAGCGCTCCAAACGTGACGCCGACCGCTCCAACCGCGACTGAGACCCCTCCAGCCGCAACAGTGACCCCTCCAGTCGCGACGGTGACCCCTCAAACCGTGACAGAGACTTCTGAAGCCGAGACGGTGACACCTCCACCACATCTTTCAGATTTTTCATATCCGTCATCACTCATCATGGTTCCGGCGACACCAACGACACCTCCAGCCGCGACTACTCAATCTGAGGCCCCTGCACCACCGGTAAGAACAACATTTACCATTTTCAGATTTGGTAAATTTGTTCACTTAGTTCACTTAACTCAATTTGTTCACTTAGTTCAATTTCTTCACTTAGTTCAATTTGTTCAATTGGTTTACTTTTTGTTCAATTGGTTTACTTTTTGTGGAATTGGTTCACTTAGCTCAAATTGTTCAATTGGTTTAATTTTGGTTGAATTGGATC
>OVAO01001388.1:0-15353 GCA_900406285.1 Biscutella auriculata
TAAATGCAATGTAAATTATTTTTTTAAATGCATTAAGTTTATATTTAATTGTAATATTAAATTACTTCAATATAATATTTTTAGGTTTATCTTGAATTTTTAGCATCATTCATTTATTAATTTACCTACATTAAATCGAACACTATTTAAAATCTAAAATGAATCCTAACAATATTTAAACTAATTAAATACTACTTAATTTCCTAAGTAAGTTTTAAAACTAAAAAAAAATCATGTATAACTTCAAATAATATAATATTATATTTATAATGTAAAGTATAAATTATTAATATTAATTATAAAATAAAAATCAACCGTGCAAAAACGCGGGTACAACTCTAGTTATAATTTAAAGACACATCATCCCATATAATATGGGTGTAATTCTAGTTTAGTATTTACAAAACAAACCAAATCATTTTTAACAAAACAAACGAGATGGAAAGATTGAGTTCAATGTCGGGCCTAATGTCATAGTGGGCCAATACGACCCGATAAATGTGCATGCTTAAAATATATAGAAAAATGGATTAAAGTTATTTTTCTTCTAAATAACTTTACGGCAGAACTGAAGAAGTGTTCTCACTCATGATATACCAACGTGGCAACGTGTGTTCACCTTCTTTATGCCCAAGTTGATCTAAGATATTGTGCACGTGAGGTGGCGCGTGATGTGGACGTGTTAAAAGGCGAGTGAGGGAATTCTATGATTCGAATAAAGCAAAGACATAAAAAGCCAAAAGAAGGGATATATTCGAGGCAATGAAAAAGCAGTGATCGTATCATCATCACCTAATAATTTTCCCTATTTTATAGTTTCAATTTTAAATAAAAAAAGATAAAACAAAATTAATTGATATTTCCAGTCTTACGCCAAAAATCTCTCCTTCTTATATCTTCCGTTTCACTTCTTCACCCTCACAAAAACCCTAATTCCTCTCTCATTCACTCTCGTTTCTCCTTCTATCGGAGTTTATTGGGTTTATCAGCAGAGCTACCATGGATCCGAAAGAAGCCTCTGCTACTGATTTGAAAAGGCCGAGAGAAGAGGATGATAACGGTACCGCCGCCGCTTCGATGGAGACGGATATCTCTGCTCCGGCTGCTAACGGTGATCAGACAAAGGAGCCTGCTTGTTTCTCTTCTGTGATTCCTGGGTGGTTCTCTGAGATGAGTCCCATGTGGCCAGGTCCTTCCCTCTCTCCTCCACTCTTTTTTTGAATAACCAAATTCTGAGTTTTTCTATTCTTTGACATCAGTTACTTATTCACAGTCATCTGTGTAATTGATGAGATTCCTCTAACATTAAAAAGTTCGATTTTGATTTTCCGACATGCAGGAGAGGCACACTCTTTGAAGGTTGAGAAAGTTTTGTTTCAAGGGAAATCAGACTACCAGGATGTTATAGTTTTCCAGGTAATTAGACAACGAATGTTATGAAACTGCATTATTATTATTATTTCTCTGTTTTATGTTGTTTCTTTTATAACTTATAATTCTTCGACATTTCAATGATTGTTGTTTTCTTAGTCTGCAACATATGGGAAAGTTTTGGTTTTGGATGGAGTAATTCAACTTACGGAAAGAGACGAATGTGCCTATCAGGAAATGATTACTCATCTTCCCCTCTGCTCTATCCCTAACCCTAAGAAGGTAAAAAATCTCATAGAGCCATTCAACTCAAATCCTTTGCTAGAGAAATTATTTACAGAGCCTCTATCTGTCTGCTTAAATAGTGACCTTTATAGCATTCTGCTTGTTGTGTCATGTGTGTGTGCGTGTGTGTGTGTTTAGTTTGGGTAATCAAAGTATATTGCATTGAAATGTAGAGAAAATTTGATTTCACATTTTCGTCTCCGTAAAGTAGGATAACTGAATCATTACTTCTGTAGAAGAATGATTACACTCCAGGGTGGTGATAGTAATGTCCACTAGACAAAAGGTAGATGATCAACATTTTTTGTTCTTTTTTAAGATGTACAAACTTTGATGGCTTCTCCTTAGCAAAAGGTACATTGTCGCACGTTCTCTTCTGGTAAAGTTAGAGAAATCAAATTAACTTTATGGATTAATATGGTAGAAACTGTTTCCACTTGCTTAAAATGATCATTATCTAGCTTGTTATTGCATTTTCTTCCAAGTATCAGAAATTATCTTCATTTTGGGTTCTAGTAAAGCAGAGCAATTACTAAAATGCTGGATTTATCTTTCATAGGTCTTGGTCATTGGAGGAGGAGATGGAGGTGTCCTGAGGGAAGTTGCACGCCATGCTTCTGTTGAGCAGATTGACATGTGTGAAATTGATAAAATGGTGGTCGACGTGAGTGGTCACATGCTTTTCAGCTTTCTTGCATCTCTCTTTCAGATGCGTCTTTAATTTAATTTGTCTTCGCCTACTTGGGAACTTCAGGTGTCTAAGCAGTTTTTCCCTGATGTAGCAATTGGATTTGAGGATCCTCGTGTGAACCTCGTCATTGGCGACGGTACTATACAGCCGCTTTTATCCCACTTTTTGAAACAATATGTAGTTAAGTTCAACTCATGTTTCGATTTTGAAATCTATTTCTTTTTCAAACTGATGGGTTAGTGGATCATTGCAGGGGTTGCTTTCTTGAAGAATGCTGCTGAAGGATCATACGATGCAGTTATTGTCGATTCATCAGATCCAATTGGTAAATACTACTACCATCAGATTTATCAATTAGTAAATAGACTAACCCTTATCTGTTATATTGAACAAATAGAAAATCAGCCTTTTAACTTTGATTACGCATGCTGGTGTACGTCAGGTCCTGCAAAGGAGCTGTTTGAGAAACCTTTCTTCCAATCCGTGGCTAGAGCTCTACGTCCAGGTGGAGTAGTGTGCACTCAGGCTGAAAGCTTGTGGCTTCACATGGATATCATCGAAGGCATTGTTTCCAATTGCCGTGAGATCTTCAAGGGTTCTGTAAACTATGCGTGGACCAGTGTTCCAACATACCCTAGGCATGTTTAACGACCTTCAACATTTAAACTAGTCTATTTTTTTAATGATTATAACTTAACTCTAAATGTACTTTCTTCTTCCTTTTTTGTTCCTGCAGTGGGGTTATTGGATTTATGCTGTGTTCAACCGAGGGACCTGATGTTGACTTTAAACATCCAGTGAACCCAATTGATGAGAGGTCCAGCAAATTAGATAAACCCTTAAAATTTTACAACGCCGAGGTAAAAAAAAAAGAGAGAGAGAAATCTCTCAGTATAACATTCATGCGGTTGAGACGCTCGAATCTTTAACGTATGTTCTCATTTCTCTGTTGTTTCAGATTCATTCAGCTGCGTTCTGCTTGCCTTCTTTTGCCAAGAAGGTAATTGAGTCAAAAGCCAATTGAAAAGAGAAAGAATTAATCTGCAGGATCGTTGGATTTATCAAAATAAAAACTTTTTAATTACTTTTAGAATGTTCTGTTGTTTCAAGCATGTTACTATGACACTGCAAAAGCTGCAATAATAACAATGTCCTCTTTTAGCATAATAGCCCATATCACACATCACATTTTAGCATTTCTTATCTGAAACATGCTTTCAGATATTACAGTTAATTTTGTAACTTAAATTAGATGGAAATGAGCAGAATTCTTTATTGATATAAACATTGATAGATAAAACAACCAGTTTCAGGAGTTTAAACCAAGCAATCACAAGCTACTATATAGTGTCTATAAGGAATTGTGCAAGTTTCAAACAGTTTGGTTTGATCTCAAACAATTTCTGTATTACCCAATCTCGAGATCACCCTTTTTCTCCAAAACCCTAGTTTTACAATCATGGTAACANACTTAAATTAGATGGAAATGAGCAGAATTCTTTATTGATATAAACATTGATAGATAAACAACCAGTTTCAGGAGTTTAAACCAAGCAATCACAAGCTACTATATAGTGTGTATAAGGAAAGCAAACGTGGTCTGGTGACAGAGAAATTGTGGAAGTTTCAAGCAGTTTGGTTTGATCTCAAACAATTTCTGTATTACCCAATCTCGAGATCACCCTTTTTCTCCAAAACCCTAGTTTTACAATCATGGTAACAAACAACAAAAGACACCCATTTAAGCATATTCACAACACAAATCAAACTGACATATGAACCAGTGTACATAACTCCATTCCCACTGAGATTCTCACTGCATTTGAAGTATAAACATGGCATCCTCATCGCTAGAGCAAAGATCAAGAACATCAAGATCATCCAACGGTTACGGTTCTCATGCCTTCTTACATACCAAGCTGAAAGAGACAGAGCATCTCCTTCTTCTTTTAAGACCGAAACAACCAAACCCATGTTCCATCCAGCGCTCCACTTGCTGAACTTTGCAGTCAGAACTATTAAGACAGTTCCGTGAATAACCAGCACCGCGTGGAACAGCACCGGTGCTTGGTTATGGAAGCTTTTATATTCACGTGAGAGAGAAGCAATGAATAAGTTGTTGATCGAATCAGAGAAGAAACCGAAGAAAACACAGGTTGAGAAGAGAAAGACGTATAGAGATGTGAGCAGACAACCTCCAATTCTGTTGTGGCATATCTTGACAGATCTCCGTACCAAAGAAAGCAGCCCCAAGGGTTCTTCCTTGGACGTGTAAACAATCGAAGATGCTACAACGATCGTGGTTGTGGTAAAGAGGTCGAGAAAGGTGTAGGGGAAGAAGCAAAGCAGACATGTCTGGATCAGCCATGGAATCAGATCATTCTCTGATAAGTTCTCCTTAGAATTGAATTTTTGGGAGAGGAATTGGAAAGTGAGAGAGACAGTGGTTCGAAGAGAGAACTCGAAGAAGATCAAGAAATAGAACAGTGGGAGAGAGCAGAGGAAGATGAAGAGAGCAAGATTGATGTTACTAAAGAGTAGCTTGGTAACTCTTTTTAGCAGTTCGAAGATACTTAGCTTCTCCTTACACTTTGTTTCCATTTGTTGATCTCTTTCTCACCTATNGTAGCTTGGTAACTCTTTTTAGCAGTTCGAAGATACTTAGCTTCTCCTTACACTTTGTGTCCATTTGTTGATCTCTTTCTCACCTATAGAAGAAGAAGAAGAAGAAGAAGAAGAAGAAGAAAGAGGAAAGTCACAGATAGATCTATATGTAATAGTAGAAATGTAACTGCTAAATAGTATTAGATTAAATTTAATCAGGGGTCATCGTCCTTCATTGACGTTGAATTCTTGACTTCCTCAGTAAGTGGCCGTGTGTAATGTTCCAATTGTATTGGGGATTTACGAGATAAGCTTCAAGTCTATCAGCTGACCCGTCTTTTGGTTTGGTCCACTTGAACTGTTACACTTAATTTGTGTCATTAAATTAGATTGAAATGAGAAAAGCCTTGATCGTTATGTCATTAAATTAGAGGATTGAAATTAGCAAAGCCCTGATTGATATCTAAGTCGTAGTATAGTTACGTCTTAAAATACGTGGCCAAACTATGAACATTGATAGATCAGAGAACAATAAATTAAAACTTAATTAGCTCGAAGGTTTCAATCGGGCAAAACTCAATGCAAATACTTTTCTTATTGTTGGATAAAGTAATGAAAATGAGTGACAAAGATGCCAATGCACATAACGATGTGATCAAAAGTTAATGATTCGATCTTTAGTTTGATCTCGGACAATTTCTCTATGTAGCACAAGCCTTGGCTTTTGATCCCATCTTCACATAACCTTTCTTCTCCAAAACCCTGGTTCTACAATCATAGTAACAAATCAAACCCGCATTGAGACTCTTGCACAACACTCCATCTCCACTCGAACTCTAACCTCATCGCAAGAGCTAAGATCAAGAAAACCAGCATCACCCAGAGACCAGAGCATCGGTTCCACAGATGTTCCACCCCGCGCTCCAGTTGCTGACCATTGCCATCAAAACTCTGTTGAGAAATGAGTGAATAGTGTTTGGAAAGAGAGCTCGGAGAAGATCAAGAAACAAAGAGAGGAAGCAGAGAAAGAGGCAGAGAGCTAGACTGATTTTATCATACAGAAGCTTCGATGCTCATTTGAGTACGTCAATGAAAACTAGATTCTATTCATCTCTTTCACCAAAAAAGAAAAAAAGGCAATCGAAGATAAAAATGTAAACTAGCAGTTTGTGTTTGTATTACGATCAGAATTCAAATCTAGCATGTGGCAATTTATGAATTGAGAAAAGAAAAATACGTCTAACCAATTGGGCTGAAACCCAACTAAGAAAAACATCCACATGAAGAGATGTTTCATTCATGAATCACGTAAGTGGAAAATCAAATAAATGATCAAAAAAAGACTCAGCTAACACCTTTCAAAAGCAAATACAAAAAAGAGCATCCACAAAAGTGTTAAATTAAGTGTGTGATCCACCAACAGTCTCCTTTGATTATGTATCGAGGCTGGAGAACTCAAGTGCGGATGGACTAGCAAAAGGAGCCCGGAAGTTAGGATCGGTGGTGACCTATGTAGACACTCAACCCCCTCCTTGGGCGGTGGGAGACTAGTCCTTATTATCGTTTTGTTGACAAAAAAAAAATGGATAAGAAACAAAACAAAAAGAGAGAACCTTATGAGACACACTCCTGTATTCACACCCAAGAACCATATTCCCATCACCATATAGTTAAGGGTTTCATTGTTTACATATATTTTCGAACAAGATCTTTTAATTGTATCANCAAAAAGAGAGAACCTTATGAGACACACTCCTGTATTCACACCCAAGAACCATATTCCCATCACCATAGTTAAGGGTTTCATTGTTTACATATATTTTCGAACAAGATCTTTTAATTGTATCACTATGTGATATAAGCAGCTCGATAAGAATGTTTTAGTTGGACTTACCTGCGTGCATACCCATAACGTGGACTCCTACGACGGCGAGGACTAGGGCTTCTATGCCTTCCATAGCCTCCACCTCAGCGACACTCCCGAGCAAAATGTCCAGGTTCACCACACTCGTAGCACTTGGAGTCATCAATATATCCACGACGGCCGTCGCCTCCACGAACACCCTTACCTTTGTGGGAAAGCTCCATACGCCACCAGTTCTTTCCTCAAGTATATTTCTCAGTTGGTATAAGAGAGATACGATTTGCTATCACCAAACACTAAGACTGAAAAGCCAGCCATGCTTAGATATACGATAGCACACTGAAAGAGAAAACGAAAACAAGGTGAATAAGATCAGACATATCCTGTAAGATCAAAAGGTGATTAGAATAATCAGACGTCTAATGAGAAGAATACTAAACATCCAATGCCCTAACTGCATCTAAAGCATCCCTCTCGTCATCGAACTCGAGGAAAGCGTAGCCAGGTGGCCTAGGAGCTACCCAGACACTGCAATTTTCTCGCGAAATAAAGTGTCAAAATTCGCAGGACAGGTATGGCCAGAAGCTAAAGAGACTACAAGTCTACAGCTCAGAGACATAATATTACCTGCGAAGATCACTGAAGATCCTGAATTCATCTTCGAGTTCCCTTTCGGAGACCCGCGGGTCCAGTTTCCCGACATAAACCCTCGTCATGTTGCAAAATCAGACAAATCTCAACGAACAAAACCTAAACAGATAAATTATCAGTCTCAGCAACTTGCTTCGATTCCTAAGATACGAAATCTCGTACCTTGAAACCAATTATCAAATTTTGTGAAGAAATACGAAGCGGGATAGTTTAGGATTTCAGACTCGAGTTTTCGAAGGGGAAAATGAGCTCACGAGTATTTAGGATCAATTTCCCATATACGGATATACCATCAATTTTCGATTTGTCACCGTTATAAAACTGAACTTTCTTAGAATTATTTTTAGTGATAAAATATTAAGAAAGAATGGTTGAAAAGCGACATATTTACCATGTGTTTGTGAAATTAAAATTTTCAAAATTTTTATTTATAATATGATTAACCTAGCCTTAATGAATGTTTAGAGTTAATATCAGATATTAAAACAAATCTAAAAAAATATTATATCTATTTTCTTTAGGGAAGTTTACTTAATTAACTAATTAATTATGATAATTTGAATTAAATCAATTTTGAACCACGATCAATTCTCCTTCTTCCTCATTCAAACGGTTGTGTTTTTTTTTTTTTTTTTTTTTTTTTTTTCCCGATNCATTCACGATCATCTCCTTCTTCACGATCAACTGTTTTTAGTTTATGTTCTTTATTTTCGATTTGTTCTGTTACAGAGGAGAGGATGAGTTCGTCACTAAAAGTTATTGTGACTCATATTATGCAGGGGACTTAGACAGAAAAAGATCAACCTCATGACTGATTTTCACACTCAGTGTCATCAACTGGAGATCAAACTTGCAGAAGGTAGTAGCATTATCTACAATTGAAGGTGAATTTATATCCCTCCCTGAAGCTACCAAAGAAGTAGTTTGGATGAAAAGCTTACTCAACGAGTTAGGCTTCAGACAAGAGATCGTGGAAATCATGTGTGATTCGTAAAGTGTCATAGCCCTGGCCAAGAATGCATTGTATCATGACATAACAAAACATATGGCTATCAAATTCAACTTTGTTAGAGATTTGGTTAATGAAAAGATGATTCGAGTGGTGAAGATTGCTAGAACCTATAATCCAGCATACATATTCACCAAAATTCTCCCTGTAAGGAAGTTCCAAGATGCATTAAAGTTCCTCCGAGTAAAAAAAAACTCAAGTTTTAGCTCAAGGTGGAGTACAATGATGAGTGGTTTTTTACTCTTAGAAGCTAACTAATAAAGCCAAGTGGGTTTACTCGGAAGTTCGTATGGTTGTTGATGAACTGATTTTATTTTCACTAGGGGTAAAGAAGTCAGTTGTCAGTGTAGTATTAGGTAAGTAGGTTGTCGAACCAACTTATGATGGATAACACATTAGTTATATGATGTGATTCACTAAGTCTAAGTGGAAAATATAGGGGTTTGTTCTGTCACTAAACAATCTTAAAATTGACGATAAGAAATAAAAATTCAGAAAAATAAGAATAACTCATGGACCAAGACAATCGAAATGGGCAGTCTTTTCATGTTACTTATGGTTTTAATTCACACAGTTCAACTTGTCTTATGTCTAGGAATTTCTAATATAGGTTAATTCACTCCCGTGATAGAAACCCTTTTCCTAATCATGCAACTACACAAATCTCTTGGCAATTAAACACAATCAAGAAGCAATAAACATAATTCCATAATTCCATGCAACAATTAACCAATCCTAAAACAATCCCTTGGATAGCATTGACTAACAACAAATTCATTGGTTCAAGAAATTTATCAAACACCTTTCGGACACTAACTTTCCTATGATCTAGATTAGGTTAGCTACTCCTATTATAAAATTAAGATCATGAAATTTGTGAAGAAATTTATTCAATTCAATCCTAAACTATTTCTAGCAATCCAATTAACTCATTCATAACCTTAATCCATAAGCTATATNCTAACTTTCCTATGATCTAGATTAGGTTAGCTACTCCTATTATAAAATTAAGATCATGAAATTTATGAAGAAATTTATTCAATTCAATCCTAAACTATTTCTAGCAATCCAATTAACTCATTCATAACCTTAATCCATAAGCTATATGGAACTACTCACAACCCATCCCTAGAACACCTAGAGAGTTTCTAGACATGGTTTGTGAAGAGGATCAAGATTAAGGAGGATTAGAAAATAAGCAATAACAAGCAATCAAAGACAAGAAATCAAAGAAGAATTGCAATAGAAAATCACCAATTGAAGGTGCAAGACAAATCTTAGATCTAAAACTTAGAAACTTATGAAAAACTAAGTTAAAAATGTGTCTAAGGTTTTAGTTATTGGCTCCCTTTTATACTTGGCCAAATTACAATTCAAAATAAGGAAAATTGACTTGGTCTGACTCAAAACGCAGGATTGACTCCCTTTTATAATATTTCTCTTCGTTTTTTATCGTGGGCATTTTCTTGTTTTATCGTGGGCTTTTAAAAAACACTGTACACATTTTCTAATCTCTTTATTAGTTAAAATTGGTTGATTGGTATTTTGTCCATTTGCACTAGTTGTTCCATACATCTCATTTGTATCAATTGTTAAGTTGTCTCTAAGCTCTCTAGATGTATCAATCTCGATGTTCCTTCTAATTTACCTAAACATCACTACGGTTCTACAACTACGTTTGACAAATCACAAAAGTCTTATTAATCATATTCCCACATACATTACATAATTAACATTCCATTTCCAAATCTCTAATTTTTAAAATCAAAAATATAAAAACTGATCTCACCTCCTCTTTGAAGATTGTCAATAGTGATAATGAAGTTTTTTCTTTATAATCAAGTTGTGGGAGACAATCATGGAGATTTACCTGTACGATCAAGCTCGAATTGAGTTTCAAAACTCGGGTTGGGAGTGACAAAAAATTGAAAAATTTTGCTTTCGTACGGTCGAAATCTTTGTACTCGGGTCAAGCATAATAACCAGTTGGATCCTCTTTTTCTTTATTTTTATTAATATCTTTTTCATTTCATTAAGGATAACATAGTAATAGTGAGAACCACTTAAATGAATAATGGTACTCAACAAAATTCGATGACACTGAGATTAAAAGACAGAGTCATAGTGGCATCAACAACGCGCTCGAGTATTTATTGGATCTAATGCTCAAATGTCCCCTAAATCTAAAAAGAATTCTCATTTACCCTCTCATTTTTTGGAATAGGTAAGTGACAAAAACCAATCAGTTTACTCATATTTACATACACAACCAGTTATAAATTTTTGTAAACCCTAGTTGTCTCTCATTTTTTACAGTTTTCGGATTTTTCTCTCTTCATCTTCTCTTTGTCATTTAAGGATTTGTGTTTTTGTGAATGAAGAACAAGAAATGGTCGTCGCCCCCACACAGTGGAGCCTTCAGAGTCTTCCACCGTGAATTTATCCGTCGTCGTGAAAGAACCATCATAGAGGAGTTATGTGCCGCTTCTAGAGTCGCAACAGTACCGTCGTCGAATCTGGTGACACCACCGCAGAGTAGAGCCGCCGTGTCAGGTGGAAGAGGCCCCAAATCTGGTGGTGAAAATCCCAGATTTGATGGAAAAGATTTCAGACCTGGTGGAAAAAACGTAGATCTGATGAATGCGCAACTTGATATAACTCAACTCAAATAGGATAACTAGGTATAAATAGTACAACTACGTAGTGGTACAAACATGTGTAACTTAGTATAACTATGTAGTAGTGCAAATAGGTAAAACTAGGTACAACTATTTAATATATATTGTAGTAGTTGTATAATTGTACCACTTTGTACTGTTTAATGATAAATATGTATTATGTAGTCGTGCAAGTTTTCCCGTTTAATGATAAATATGTTGTACCAAGTTCCACCAATTATCTGCTGTACCAAGCTTCACCAATTATACCAGTTGTACCATGAACTAATTATATCAGTTACACCAAGTTGCATCAAGTTACACTAGTTATACCAGTTGTACCCTGAACTAATTATATCAGTGACACCAATATTTTTATTTTGATTTTTTTAATTAAATCTATTTTAGAAAGACAAAATCGAAAATTCATATTTCATTAAATTAGGGGAAGAGAGCTAGGTGATAATATAAGAAGGTTTACTTGATGCTGAAGTTAAAGTGTTTAGGGTTCTTAATCAAAAAACTGTGAAATGATCATATCTTTATGCAAAATCATGAGAGCGAATAAGTAAAGATATTGACCTAACATACTACATAGAAGCAGAAATCAACTACCTATCCCTAACTGAAATCAATTCAAAATTAAACACAAAACCTAAACAAAACATTTTTCTTTCTTTTTCTTTTATTTTCTCGTTTTTCTTTTCATCCTCCCCTTCTATTTATTTTTTTTCTTTATTTTGGGGAGGGTCAGTTGTGTTTCGCTTTCAATCGTGTTTTTTGCTCTAACATCCTTTGTTTGTCTCACCCTATTAACATTTCGGCGTCATCACGTATAACCCTCTTGGCACCATCAAATTATCACCCTAAAACTGTATTTTAGCCATCACTTCTCAGTTTTTTCCATCTTTTTTGCCTAACTTCATATGAGATCTTGTTAACCAGATTTTCTGTATTGATTGAGTGGAGACTAGTCATTTTAATAAATTTGCCTTAGTTAAACGGACAACAGATCGTCGATTGAAAGTTTTTTTGTGGAAAATCATCATATTTCGTGACTTCCACAATCACCAAAGTAGTGGAAAAAGAGATTGTCGTTGTAAACGGTTGACAAAAAAAAAGAGTTTGACTTTGTAAACTTGGCATATTGGTATCCAATGCATTTGTAGTAATGTGTCAAAATTTACTTCCAAATTGTTATCAGTATAAAAAAATCCTAGGATTTATGACCCATGTTATTGTAGCTAAACTGCATTCAAATAGAAGATGTTTCGTTGTTTCTGTTTCAAGGCAACATCTAAGACACATATCGTAATCAATGATATGTCATAAAAGTGTTTTATTTTCGGCGTTGTTGTTCGATAAACTCAAAATAATACGCTTAAGAGTAATGTTACTATGAATTAGTTCTTCATTCCAAGTTTGGTAAAATCAATTATGCAATTTTGCTGTGTGTTGATGTGATTGTGGTCTGGGTCGTTGTGGAGGTGATAATGGCAACTAAGGGTTTTTCCATACTTCAATAGTCCTTTTGTTTCCAATTGCAACTCGCAGACCTTTTTAACGAGATCTCGTCCTTGGGTTAAAGAGCCCCACACATACCTGTTCTTGAGTGTTCTTGAATCTTGACATGACAAATTATATTGAATAAATGATTTGTGTTGTTGATTTGAAGACCTAAAGGTCAATATTTATACAAGGATAAATCATAAATCTATTCCTAATATGATTAGGAATTCTATTAGATAAACCTAGAGAATATATTTTGAGAATATTTTCTAAACAAGATAATCTTTGGTTCGTAGTCTCGGTTGGTCTTGATTCGGTTTAAGTCGATCTACTTGATCTCCCAATACCCTCCTGCAAGCTCATACGTGCTCACACGTGTGAGATTGGACATGTCTTCAAAGTATCGGCTTTAACCTCGCCGTCAGGTCATCATCGACGTTTATACCCAGTCGTAGGGTTAAAGCGGCTACAACCCAGTCGTTAGGTCATCGACATTTATACCCCGTCATAGGGTCAAAATGGCTAAAACCCAGCCATTAGGTCATCGATGTTTATACCCCATCGTAGGGTCAAAGTGGCTAAAACCCAGCCATTATGTTATCAATGTTTATACTCCATCGTAGAGTCAAATCGGCTAAAACCCAGCCATTAGGTCATCGATATTTATACTCCATCGTAGAGTCAAATCGGCTACAACACCCAGCCGTTAGGTCATTAGTTTTAAAACGGTGAAACTTTCACCAATTAAAAGATAAACGTTATCAAGACCACCTCTTAAAATAACCAAACCTTGTTCTCCGTAAAATTCCAAATCAAATATCCAAAAAAAAAAAAATCAAATTACTTAAAAACCATAAAAAAATCATTAAATAAAAGAAACTCAAAATCCAACTTTTAATTGAAGACTAACGTGACAAAAATCCACCGCACGTCATCTTCATGACTTCATCATCGGCATCACCATTGTTTTCAACACCATCAAGGGTCATTATTGTCTCCATGATTTCTTGCTGATTACAAGACGTCTATAGCATAAACGTTAATTTTGATCCACAAGAATCGAATGCTCTGATACCATGACAAATTATATTGAATGAATGATTTGTGTTGTTGATTTGAAGACCTAAAGGTCAATATTTATACAAGGATAAATCATAAATTTATTCCTAATATGATTAGGAATTCTATTAGATAAACCTAGAGAATATATTTTAAGAATATTTTCTAAACAAGATAATTTTTGGTTCGTAGTCTCGGTTGGTCTTGATTCGGTTTAGGTCAATCTACTTGATCTCCCAATATGACACAAGTCTATTTCATGTTAACTAATATATGCTTTTATGATTTTCTCCATTGTTCCACCATAACTCCGATAAAAGTTTTGTGATTTCCATGGATATGCGTTTCCACAGTCTGAAAGGTATTTATAGCATAAACATGAATAACTAATGCTACCACTTTTGCTAGGATTTTGGAGAAAAAATTTCTGGAACCAGTCTTAAGTTCTTTCTAGTATCTTTTCCACAATATAACGAAATATGTCAGCTTTTGAATGGTCCAACTGCTCTAAAACTTCTTAATACTTTTCTCCGCCACTTTTGTTGTTTCTTAAAAGAAAAAATCTTGATAGATTTTTTATTTGTAACTATATGTTTTTAACAAATAATTTAATAGCTTCTTATTAAATATTTTAGTAAAAAAAATTATATGGATTTTTTTATTTTAAATGATATGAAATACTAAAAATTACTAAAATCAGAAAATATCTTATAAATTAATTTTTGAATGAAACAAAGTTATATGCGATTTTTTATACTGATTAGTATTTATTATTTAAATAAACTTATAACTTATTACTAAATTTATATGGATTTTCATTAATTATTTGATATTTTATAATTCTTTTAGTTATTAATTTTACAAAATGATAAGTTTTATAAAATGTGTTTTATATATTTCTTTTAACAATACACAATCAATCAAATATTAACAATAAATTTAGATATTGAAATGTAGAGAAGTTATTTTAAAAAATCACTATTCAGATTTTATAAAAACTAAAATTTATAGCAAAATAAAAATCCAAACACTTAAATTTATAATATAAAATCTATAATTCAAAATAAAATAAAAACTAAAATCTAAAAACTGTTCAAACCTTCATGTCTATGTATTATTTCAGAAGTACATTTATAAATATAAAGTTAAGAATGTAAAAATTTACATGAAAATATCAATAAAGGAAAAACAAGATATATATATATATATATATATATATATATATATATATAATTTAAATTGAGATTTCGTAAGATAAATCTAACAATAAAATATAATTATCATAATATCTATAATAATTCTTAATATAAATAATATTTTAATACAAACTATTTTTATAAATAATAGTTGTAATATTATTTCAGAACTTTATAGTACTATTTTAAAAAAATTATGAATATGAACTTAAAATCATTAAAAACTATATTAGATGTCCTTGAAAAACAATTGAAGAACAAAATAATAATATTCTGTAAGGGTAAAACTAGAAATATATATATATAATCTAAATTAAGATTTGAATTTCCCAAGATAAAGATAATAAAATCTAAATCGAGAAAACTGGATTTTGTTATACGAATTAACAATAAACTAGATTTTGACCAGAGCCATGCTCGGGATTAAATATTTTAATTTTAATTATACATTTATAAA
>OVAO01001389.1:1978-12798 GCA_900406285.1 Biscutella auriculata
TCCTTTGCGCCTCCATATGCTTTTCACCGGAAAAAGATTTAGATCGAAGAATAAGAATAAGAAGAAAAACGTTAAAGAGAGAGAGAGAGACAGAGTCTAGCTTATATCATGAGACATTGATCCTTTTTGTAAAAGATGATAAAACGCTGAATCTGCATCTAGTAAACCCTTCCCAAAAAAAAGTAGAATCTTCGTCGAGAAAAATCCAAAAAATCTTTAAGTGTTTCTGAGTAAGAAGAGAACGAGAGAGAGATTCATCATCTTCTTCTTTTTTAAAAGGGGGTTGAAGAAAGCAGGCTCATTTTAGCATCTTCTTAGATAATGGTAGTTATCGTGCGCATGGGATGCGCATTTTAACAGTAGGTTTTGTAGTGGTAGTAGTAGTGTACAAGTGTGGGATGGATTACTAGGCATGGTGGAAAAAACATTCGAGTGATATAATCTCTCTATTGGCCAGCAAAATGATTCACCAAGTGAATTTTTGTTCCTCTTAACTTTATTTTCACTTTTTTCCACTATATACAATTACACAACTTTTTTTTAAGAATTTAACATGAATATATTATCGGTGGGTTTGGTTCATATTCATTCGGGTTTCGAGTTTTGAAGTTTCCGTTTAGATAATACATTAAGGTTATTTTGGGTCAGATCTGGTGTGGATCTTTTTGGATTCGGGTTGGATTTGAGAATAATGAGATATTACGGGTCTTTTCGTGTTCGGTTTGAGTTCGAATGTTTTAAACCTAAAATACTTGAAATATTAATAAAAATTTAAATCATATTTACTAAAAATATTACCAAGCATACAAAATAAATATAAAATTGAGAATAAAACATTAAAATATATTGAAAATTTGAAAATTTAATATTAAATATTATAAAATATATTAAATATTCAAATTTAATAGTAATTATTGAATATTCAGGCTTTATTCGGATCTTCTAGATAATACTTCGGATCTCATGTTCGATTTAGGATTTAACGAGATTTGAAATACCTCGTATGTATTATTTGCTCAGTATTTCATATTTTAATTTAGATTCATATATTGTTCAGATCGAATTTGTATATTCAAATTTCAAATTCTATTTTTTTCAGCTCTAAATACCATAATTCTTTAAGAATCAACAAATGTCAATATTTGTGCCTTTTATATAACAATATGATATTGAATTTTCATTCATTTTTTTATTGTCAACAATTTTCTAGACCTTTTACCATATAATTCATTTATCACCATAGTAATGAAAGTTCCATTACAATTATATATATATATAAAGAAAAGACTTGGAGTTTATGGGATTGTGGTCCATAACAAAAATAATAATAATATGGAATCTAATGATCATTTGCATTTTAAAGATATATGAATATGTAAAAATGATATGACTTTATGTTGGTAAAAATATAAAAAGAAATAATAATTTGTAATTGTCAATCCCAAACTCAAGTAATAATCTATCTAGTGACAAAATGATACATTGGAATAATGAAGAGAAAAAGCTGATTTTAAAAGGAGAAAATGAAGTGTGATTCTGATAATGGAAATTGATACCAAATGATTATTAATTTTGGCCTAACAAAAAAAACAAAGTGTATCAAGAAAAGAAGCTTCACCTTTCACTTTCAATTTCACACTTCTTTTCTTTGACTTTTTTTCAACTTGAACAATTTTCTCATTCTATTGAATTAGAGAAAATGGATAAAAAAGGAAACCGAAAGTTGTATGGAACTTTAGAAGTTAAAAAGGGTTTCCTCATGCGGAAAGGTCATCAAATTAATGAGAAAAATATATTCTGAAATTTATAGCATTAAGAAAAGGGCTCCAATAAGAAAAAGCCCAATAGAAGCCCAATCCAACATTAGAATCTGTGTTTTTGATTAATCTTACTCTCTTTTTTTAATGATATGTGATTTTATTTCGTTTTATCGGCCCACTGATTTGGAATTTTTTATCAACCATTCATATCATATTAAAACAGAAACAAACTATAAAAGTACAAATTCCATAAAATGACAGAAAAAATCCTATGAAGAATTTACAAAAATAATGGTTTACTAGAACAATTTACAAACTTCTCCAACAAAAAATAAAAAAAATTCATAACAATGGGTATAAATGATCTGAAGACTACACATAAACCGAATCAGGATACAACTACAGGATCTAGACCTTGTAGAATATTTTAATTCTAATACAATATTAATAGTTGACAGATTATTCAAAGTATTTATTCTAAGTCCTATTAAAAACCTTAAACCTAAAACTAAACCCAAAAGTATTAAACCAAGCGTGATTAAATGAAGTCCAAAAGAACCACCCAAAAACAGTCTAGATTGCGAGATGACACTTCCACAAAATTCGGATACACCGCCCACAATAAAAACCATAAAAACTGGATACGTGTATTCTGCAACGACAAGACTCCTCCGATGAATATTTAATATTTTTTAAAAAACTTCAAATTATGTTATTTTATTAGAAAAAAATTCTAATTGAAAAAATATACGTTTTTTACTAAATAGATTTACTTCATTTTTATTAATAACACTATAATAATAATATCAATTTAAATGAATGTGGTGTTTAAAACATACCATATCCTAACTTGTAAATTTTAATTATATCTTAAAATTTTTTTACCTATTCTGATATCTAAACTTTTTATTTTACTGATTTAATTTAGGGTCAACCCTGATGACATAAATTCGAATATACTATTTCACAATTTTAGGTTTAGTTTTATCACAAAATGGTTTGATATGCATTTCGTTAATATCTTTGTAACTATTTAATTTCTATACGAATTAAATAATTTTTGCCTTTGAAAATTTATCTTAATGTTTTGAGTAAAGAAAATAATGTTAGTTAGCAAATTAACCTTTCTTGTTAGACGAGAGAAGTCAAGTATGTAGTTAAAAAGTATTTGACAATGGCGGCTAAAAAATAACTATACAGAGATTTTTGTTTTCTTAATAAAGAATTAATAGAGAGACAATTTGAAATATTATTTTGTTTTTAGTTTTAACGAACATAAATAAAAGAGAAAAAAACTTTCAATTTTCCTCGTGTGTGACGACTAATAAGCACGTGTTGAAATTGAAGATGCATGCACTTTCTTGCTTTCAATTCTTAAAACGAATGATAAAATATAGTCCTCCACGAAAACAATCTCTGTATATCTCTATTTAATAAATCAAACGTATGCATATAAATATATTGCATTAAAATGTACAAAATAATAATAATTAATTAAATGTAAGAAATTATCTGTGATCACTCTTTATTCTTGGTCTTATATTTAAAATCTAACAATTTAATTGCTCGCGAGGAGAGTATGAAATTTATTCGAACAAAACTCAAAATTTATGATATATGTTGTGAAGATGTATTAAAAGTTTAATGCAAGAATTAAAAGATAACATAAGTAAAAGAAAGATATCGCAATACGATAAGAATTTCAAGTTTATCTTTAAAAGAAAAAGAAAAAGAAGGTTGAAGTTTATCTACAAGAAAAAAGGAAATATGCAAAAAGGAATTCGAGTAGGAAAATGAAGACTTGGAGACTATAAAAGAAGACCTCTTCTAAGCATTTTAGGTATCGATTAAAAAAGACAGAAAACTCAAGAGAGAATGTGTGAGTTAAATTGATCAAGTTAACAATAGAGAATATCGACTTGCTACGTAGGGACTGAGTCAACAGTTCTGTTAGGTTGACAACAATTATGAGGAGCGCTCAGAATAGGAGAAAGATATCTAATTAAAGAGTTAATTTGATATGGAGATTGACATAAGAGATTCTCTATCAAACTTGAAGAAGTTTCAGTGTTCAGATTATAAAAAAACTTATCAACGTGAATTATAATCTGTCAAGTGTTCTGAAGATTGTTCAGAAACTTAGAGTTTAAGTTGTTGTTTGATAAACAAAAGATGTTTGATTACTTAGATACTAAACTCATCAAAGTTGTTTTTATGTAAAACTTACTAAATTTAAAATTCATGATATCTATTAAATTCATTTGTCCAAATTATAAATAACAACAATAATAATAATTGGGTTAAATGTGACCCCAACGAAAAAGTGAAATTACAAAACAAAATTAAACGGAAAAAAATGAAGATCGTTCATGCACCCGTCTCTTTTGCTACACAGTACAATATTTTTCTTCTTATTCTATTCATTCTCAAGTGGCCAATATAAGAGCCAACTATATATTTTTATTAATCTATACTTATAATCCCACTCAATTAAACTCTAATTTTATATTACTGTACTTTATTACGTTTGATAAATCCTCTTGTACTTTTTTAAAGAATTATCTTCCCAAATTTTTCGACCCTTTTTTTTATTATGAATATACCTTGTTACCAAATTTGATGCTAACTTAGACCAACACTTCATAGTAATAATTGTTAATGATAAATGGCATATCATCTCATATTTGAAACAGATTTGAATTGATCTATTAATAAAAAAATATTGAAGAATGAATAAGTTGATAAAAAGATTCATACTCAAATCTATGAAAGGTCCATCAAATTCAAAGAAATTATCATAATTTGTAGAATAATGTCTCACAATTCGGAGAAGGAAAAAAAGACAAAAATACACACTAAAAAGAAATATTTTAGAGAGATATATAATTATTTCTTTAATATTTTCGTAACCAAATCAACATATATTATATTTAAACAATTTATAAGTTATACGACCATGGTCGATTCTCTACATAAACTCTCTCTTTAACAATTTTTTATTATCACACTTACACTTATTTACACGCATTTAACTCTTACTATTCTTAGTCTTACAAATTCATTTATCATTTTGACACCTTATTTTCAATGTTTATTTTATACGATCATTTATTTTACTTCTTATTTTCGCTAGCTCATTTTAATTATTATTTTTTAACTCGAAAAAGATTAATATATAATATCGAATTTTACAAAATTTAAATCGAAAAACCAAAGACGATATAACTAACATAGAGGTGGAAAAGATTGATAAGTTGAAGACGAAGAGTTGAATCGAAACAAGCTTTAAACTAATTATTTAGTGTGTCTTAATCGCCCAAAATTTGTATTGAAACCTAATTAGTTATAAACAACCAAACTACACCTAGCGAAGCTGAAAGTGTTTAATACATATGGAGAGGTCCAATGATTATGTGTAAGCTTAGAATTCGAAGCTTCTCAATGTTTGTGGAAGTAAAACTATTAGAGTTTCCATTTATTAAGATGGCGGCGACGAAACCTCAGTCAATTCAACTTCTTGATATCGTATTAGAAGAAGAAAAAAAGAATCAAATTCGATTATGTAAATTAAGCGAGTACTATATCACGTGTTGGTCAATCTTTATACCCGGTTCAACAACAACAAAAATTAGTCAAAATATTATAAAAACAAAATTAGTCTGCCTAGTTTTATAAGTTCTTCCAGTTGTTTGTGGAATTTTGGTTCGTTTTGTCTCTCGTTTATATATTAGATAAGAATAATATTTCAGTAGGTTCAACTATTAATTCGATGTTTTTGATTGAGATGTAATCTTTCAGGGTTTTAGTGTTTTTTTGCTTAGTCTAGTCCGTTAGGTTTGTTATTTGGTTTTCAGTTTAGTTTCCGAAGATATTTCATTATTCTACTGATTTAATTTTTAGAAATATTTTATTTTTTCGTCGACTTAATGTTATTTTCGTGATTTTCTTTTTGTATTCCAAAAATGTATTCAAAATTAAGTTTTAAATATAGTTCAATTGAAAACAAAAATAGAAACAAAAATAGTCAAAATATTATAAAATTGTTGTTTGTGTGTACTCTAGGGTTTTGAATAATTATTCTAATCATACGTTTACAAATAGTGATAAGATGTCAGTACATTGATTATCAATACTATTTTATCATTCATTAAGTGTTTTGTTAAGTTGATTTAACATATTTATATGAGATATCGTGAATAATATGATCAGAAAGATGTTAAAAAACTTAAAAATAACGGGAAATGTCAAAAGTTTTGTAGTTTAGTGATTATTTTTTTCTTAATTGGATATGGAAATTTAGTTTTGAATCTTTGAAAAGAAAAATATATATTAAAAAGGTTTTAGTTTATTGATGATGGTAGAATGAAAATATACTAATTTAGATCTCAAAACGTAAACTATCTTAAAATTCGAGTTTTAATTTTGTTCAGAATCTGGAGTATTACTTTTACATTAACGTACATTGAATCTAAAAATAACTTGTGTTTTCCACACCAAATAATATTGAAATTTTCAATCTTTGAATGTAGGTATTTCATAAACTTGCATCGATTTCGATTCAAATCGCCCAAGATTACAAAAGAATTATGAACTAATAAACATAACTTAAAATCTCACATGTTAATACTAAAGTCTAAATATACTAATTGTTCTTCTCTTTTTGTAGCATGTATGATCACATTTAGCCAAACTCCAAAATTAAAACTAGAAATTATTATGTTCAACAGAGTATTGTTTCTCAATTTGGAAACCTTCTCTACTTTTGTAGAAATGCATTCTATTTTTTCTTCCTCTTCTTCTTTAAAAACTGCAAGAAATGTATACTTCTAATAAGCAATTCATGTTACTACCAAAATAAAATTCAAGTCTAATATATCCAAAATCGTGAATATTTTTTTGAACAAGAAAAATTAAAATGTAAAACGTTGAAAAATTACCACGAAAATCTTGGTCTATACACATTTCCTTGATCTTTAGTTATGTTACATTAGTAGGGATTTAAGCAAAATTTAAAATTCGTAACAAAATTGTATGAGATTTGGCTAGAAACTTCTCCAGATATCATTTAACGACAACAATTTTTTCTTTTGGTTAACAATCTATTTCTCTCCGAACTATAAGCATCAGTTCCACTCAGAATTTAAATCTCTTTATATCTATCCCTAATTTATAGATTCCAAAACTAATTCCACACAATTTTAACTTTCTAAATCTATTTACCCAATTTCGGTTATTTTATTGGTTTAAGACTTAAATCTAACCATAAATAAATTTTTAATTTCAAAATAAAACCAAGAAATTCAAATCAAAATTCTCTCTCCCTGAATAACAAACGAGAAGAGTCAAGTTCACTGAGCATTGTAACTTCCGTCACTGACCCTTTCGCCACCGACTCATCTAGTGACGACGACGTTACGATGGCTTCTCCATCTCTGAGATTGAAACCAGAATTCAAACCAAAATTCTCTCTCTCCCTCGAGTAACAAACGAAAAGGATCAAGTTCACTGAGCATCATAACTTCTGTCACTGACCCTTTCACCACTGACTCATCCAGTGACGACGACGTTACGATGGCTTCTCCATCTCTGAGATTGAAACAATGAGGAGATTAGGTTCAGTGAACTTGATTCCTCCTCCGTAGTGAGAACTTATCATCGTCTTTTGTGAAGTCTAGAGACCGTGGGAAAAATTCGCGGCGGAGATTAGGATCCTTCGAATCGTTCTTGGATTTAGCTAGGAACTTTTATCACGGTGGAGGAAGCTTCTATGGTTTATTATCCACAATGAAAAGCCCAAAATTGTAGAGACAAAATCATTTAAGATTATAAACATATCCATAAATTGATTTATATTCATACTTTGTTTTTGTATTGAGGAAGAAGAATACGAGTTGCATAATAGAGGTTTGCGATTGGGCTTCGATAGATTTGGGAGAGAGAGACACTAATCTGGTTCTAATTTATTATTTTTAATTTGTTGGTTTAGAATTATTTGTTGGTTTATTAGTTTTAATTAATTGGTTTAATAAAAAATTTGGTTAAAGTAAATCAATAGTAATCTGGAATATGTGTAACGAGCTCTGTAATTTTCAATTTGTGGATAAACTCATCTTTAACTTCAAAAATATGTGTAAAATGATATTTAAGTTTTAATTTAGAGAGAAATATAAAGAGACGTAAACTTTAGGTGGAACTGATGTTATATGATATAGAGGTCGATTGGTTCATACTTTAGAGGCTGCCACTTTTAATTTTTATTTTTAAAATCCAATATTTACCAATTGCACTTTGACTGTCCTAAAAACACTCACAGCTCATTCTTTTTCTCACAGTCCAACTTCCCTATTTTTGTTCTACGTTTCCTTATTTTTTCTAAAGTCTATTATTTGTGACTTTTATTTTTTTTAAAGTGACAGTTTTTAAAGTTAAAGCCAAAATTAAAAAGTCTAATTTAACAGTAACAGTCAAAAGTTACAGCCTTAACCAATCAGGCCCATAGTTCGGGGGAAAATAGATAGTTATTTTTTTTTTTTTTAGAAATCCGTGGAGAACAACTCAAAAGCCAACGTGGCAAGGATTAGATGACGTAATCTATTTTGTCGGACATACGCCGCCGTACGTCATTACATAAGATATGGTCTTGACCCACGTGGGAACATTTCACCCAATCTGTCTATATCTCATCTTTGACAGAGATCTTAATTACGTATTTAGTAATTTAGTATTATATTATATTATTATTAATTAGTGATTATCTTTTTGGTGGACCCCATTTTCAATCAATTTGAACCAATTAAATATTAATAATCTCCAAATTCAAATATCTAATCTTTTCCTTGTCTCTTGTTATATATATATCACACTACATGTATTGCCACCTAAGAAACAAAAACCGTTAAAAGAAAATAAAATGGAATTTCAAACTAACTTCTTCTCTCAAAACCAGAGTCAAGAAAATTCTTCTTCAAGCTCATGGAGTTCACAAGAATCATCGTTCTTGTGGGAAGATAGTTTCTTACATCAATCATTTGATCAATCTTTCCTCTTATATAATTACTCTGATGACTTCTTCACATCACCAATCGTCAAAGAAGAAGTAACCACTGTAGCCGCCGCAGAGGAGGAGGAGGAGAAGTCGTATAGAGGAGTGAGGAAGAGACCGTGGGGGAAATATGCGGCGGAGATAAGAGATTCAACGAGGAAAGGGATTAGAGTATGGCTTGGGACGTTTGATACAGCTCAAGAAGCGGCTTTAGCTTATGATCAAGCGGCTTTTGCTTTAAAAGGAAGCCTCGCGGTTCTTAATTTTCCGGTGGAAGTTGTTAAGGAATCTCTAATGAGGATGGAGAATGTGAATCTTAACGATGGAGAGTCTCCGGTTATAACGTTGAAGAGAAAACATTCCATGAGAAATCGTCCTAGAGGAAAGAAGAAATCTTCTTCTTCTTCTTCTTCTTCTTCTTCACACTCTTCTTCTTCGTCTTCTTCAACTTCTTCTTCTTCTTCTTCGCGAAGTAGAAAACAGAGTGTTGTTATGAAGCAAGAACATTTGGTTTTTGAGGATTTGGGTGCTGAATATTTAGAAGAGCTTATGAGATTATGTTCGTGATCATCACAACTTCATGTAATTTGAGTGAGCTCTGTTGATTTATATATTTTCATGGATTTGAAAATTTCATTTGGTAATTTTTTTAATTTCAAAATCAAATAAATAAAATTGAAAATAGAATCCCGAGATTTAAAAACCATACAATAAATTATTGTAGATCAATAAGACAAGTTCTTAATAATAAAATCAAACTAAAAACCTAAAATATAACAAACAAACATGATTATTTAACTATTTGAATCTAAAAATAAATTTATCAAAAAAATTGTTGTTGATTCCTTTATAGATTATTGAAACTTTTTATTCGATCTTATGATTTTCCTATTATTTTGATTTAAAAGAATTTATGTTCTTATTCTATTTTATATAGAGATTATGACAAATTTTTATCATAAAAAATAAAACTTCCGTTTAAAAATGTATAATATAAAAGTGTACGAAAAATGAAAAATTATCATATAAATAAAAATAATTAGGAATGGTTGTAAAAATATTTTATAAATATGTATTATTTTATTATACATTTTAAAACCAATCACTCTAATCAATTATATATCGTTTCAGTAATCAATATTTCATACGAGATACGAAAAAAATGCACGTACCTACCTGTTTTAGATTCCAACAACCATTTACTAATACATTTATCATGGTAAAAATGTGAACAATGTATTGTTTTGATTAGTTTTGATCCATATTTCCTCTTATATTATGACTTCTTCACATTTTCATCAATAATTATAAAATTGAATCATCTTTAGATAAAATCTAATAAATGAATATGTTATATGAGTATTATCGCTTATATATTTAATTAGAATTTTACTTATGCCAAAAATATAAATTTTCATATAATTATTTAAATATTTTATATAAAATTTCAATATCATAGTATTATTTAAATATTTTGAATCAATTAAATTAGGTGAAGTATCACGTAAATCTAATATATTTTCGATTAGTGTATAAGATATATGCTGTATTGCAATTACCAGATTAGATTATATAACATCATTGATGATGTTTCCATTGTAATTGTTAATATTTATTACTCTATCTGTCTACTCTAATCAATATTTCAACTAATATTAGTTAACAAAAAAAAAAATTCAACTAATATTCCAATAAAAATACATTTTTCTAACACTTTTAAGAAAACAAAAAAACGACACATTATATTTTAGAATAATTGTTGGATTTTATTTTCGTTGGATCTTGTATAATTTCCCTTTGTGGCAAGAACAGTCCAGGGATATTTTTGTCATCACAATCAAAGTTTGTCTCCTCGTGGCCGACGCAGCAATAATTAGATAACAATGATCCATAATTAAAATTAATTAATTAGCCATTAATCGTTGAAACAGCTTCCAGGTATAAGATTTTCTTCTTCAGCACAAATTTTGATCGTAACTTCATCGTCTATAGATTTTCTTCTTCCTCTTTAACCACGA
>OVAO01001390.1:2339-13276 GCA_900406285.1 Biscutella auriculata
AAAAAATAATAATGCTGAAAAAACAATTAAATATAGTTTAAAATTTCATTTGAAAAAAATAACACGCATGTATACATAAATGTAAATTCAAACGCAAACAAATAATCGAGATCTAAGTGTATATATATATAGTCGACATAAACTTAATTTTATATTTACTCCTGATTCACCACGAGTTTATATGTATTGAGATGCTTCATGAGAAGTAATATTCTTAAGCATAAAACAAACTCAACGCGTGCAATGGATCAGTCACATAACATTCTGTGCAATAATCGAATAATAGAAGTTTCGCTCGAAACTAAAAAAAAACAACATAACATTTTTGTTGGACTAAACAATAATCATCAATATCATGTCAATTAATACAGAAATAAATAATCAACTCACTATCAATATCATGTCGAGAACATCCACCCCACAAGGGAAGCAATGGAGCAATCAACGCCGGAGAACCATACACGTGGCAATATTCAAGGACCCCACAGGTGGAAGAATACATTGCATCTTATAAACGACACCACACCGTTTTATGCTACATATAATAAATCTTAGTTTATCTGAGTTTTTGTTTTGGTTAAAATCTTAATTAGTTTCACAAGACTTTTAAGTAGATTTTGTTGTCCCCTTTTCTTAGATTTTCCTTAGATGCTAATGTGGGGTCCATTCTCCGATCGATTTAGCTTAATCATGTTTTTAAGTTTGTTTGTCCCGCGCAAAATTAAATTTATCTATTTACGTATATGCACAATGAACTAATCATCACATACTGAATCATAGATTACGTGTATTTAGACATATATTTGATCAATAATCATATTTAATTAGTAAAAATGGTAGTTTGAGTTGAGGTTCTTTTATTTCATTAATCGAGGTCTCTAGACTCTATGCTTATCATGGGATTTTGAATGCATTGCATGTGACAGTTTGTGATTAAGGGTATATATATAATCCATTAAGTTTAATTATGGATTAGTTTTCAATAATATGTCAATATTTAATACATGAAATCACGTAAGCCAATTTATTAACTAACAAAACTAAGCTAATAAAGTCAATGTTTGCAATTGTCTCCCTACAATGAAACATCATTTATACAATTTTGTAATTTTATTTGAAGTAAGTGAGAGACATCATGTGTTTCTATTTGATTCTCGTCTATTTCTTGACGGGGCTATAAATGTATCTCAGAAAGCCCATAATGTTAAAGGCCTATCTAATTTTTCGATCTTGTTTATTTGGCTTCATCAAGCTTTATCCTCCATTTATTTCCCGTACGTTAAAAAGTTTCTCATTTTCTTTTTTCACTAATTTAAATTAATAACTACAAAACTACAAGAATCGGATACAAAGGTAGAATACTAAGACGACGGATAAAAAATTTCTACACTTTAGCCTCTCCATCTTGATCACAATGATATAAATACACCAAACAAACTGATCTAGGCATAAAAATCTTTAAATGCAAAGAAATAACTCAAACATATATTTCCTTTTAATTACTAAAACATGTTTGGGTCCTTGTTTTTTAATTTTTTCAAGACAAAATATAAATATGTTCTATTAGCTTTCATTTGGGTTGATGATATTCAAACTCATCTATTTGAATACTTACTCTTTTTTATATGTACAATCAGTAAACCTTCCTTTCCGATTCATTCATCGAATTGAAAACTTTCTTTAAAACACTTCTTTGATCAAATCTGTATAAATCAACGTAAACAAAAATCTTATGATATACTAGATCTAGTTTCAGTATTGATAGAATTATGAAAATTCATAAGAGGTAATTCAGTGCATTGAATGTGTCAATTATCATTTAGTTAATAAACCCATAAATATTGAGGTTCCACAAGTGGTTTCATCATGTGACTTAAAATCAAGTTTAAACCAGATTCTTCGCCAGCATTTGTTTCCGTTTAGATCGGTGATCGATGACTAAAAGAGCGCCACTGTCAGTCCCCTCTGTCTCTTTCGTCGTTTGGTTGTGCTTAGCTTTTGTTTTCTTTTGGGGTTTTCTTCTCTGGTGAAGTATTTGGCGTCTTCATCCGTGTTACGTTGGTGTTTCTCCTCTGCTCTGGTTCGACGAAGACCACCGTTGGTGAGCTCCCAGTCGTCCTCTACTCCTTCGGAGTTGGTGTTGCTCTCCTTGCGGCGGTCTCAATCAGATCCTTGGATGGCTCGCAATGGTAGTGCTTAGCGTTTTCAGTTATGTGGAGTACCCTTTTCTTTTCGGTGATGGGATTTTCGCCGGGCCCTGTTTCAGCCTTCTTTAGGCTTTCGGTTTACAAGTCCTTTGGTTGTAGTGGTTCTTAGGCGTGTGTGTGTCTGTGTTCGTCGGTTTTCTAGTTCAGTTTTGTCATTCTCGTGTGTGGCGGCTTTAGGTCTTGATTTGTGCAGGCATATCATTTTGAGTGTGCTTGGTTGTGGTCTCGCGATGATACATGATGTGTGTGATTTCGTTTTATCCCATCGTTTTAGGATCATTTATATATAGTTAGGATTGCATTTAAGTTCTCTAGGATTGTATTTGTGCATATTTTCCATTTCAAATGATTGGAGAGGACTTAACAAGGATTTAGGATCAAACCAAGCCATATGGAACCAACATCAAGCATATCGAGCCATAGCATTGACCAAGCAAGACCGATACACATGGAGAGAGCCACATCGAGCCTATGCATAATCCAACCTAGGTCGACATAAGAGCCAACTAGAGAAAGAAAAACATCGACCATATGCTTCAGTCAAACTGACTGATGCATTCCAGAGAAAAGAAGTCTCTGAAGAACATCGGTTAGAGGCATCGGTCTTTCCTGGCCGATGATGTCCAGAAAGAGCAGCTGTAAAGCCGTGGATCGGTCACAGCTATCGGTCTGTGCTGATTGATCCAATTCAATACCGATGTCAAGCTTCGAAAATGAGTTGACCAGACTCATTTAGCTTCATTTATAGGGAACTATATATATGTTTTTAACCTAAAACTAAAGAGGATTATGCCTCTAATTTTCATTCAACTTTTGGTACATTTTGCTATTTTGTGAAAAAATTGGATCTTGAAGCTTTTAATACATTCCTTTTGTCTAGTCTCTTTTCTTCTTTGTTTTCTATCATGCTTAAGCATAAATCCATCATGATATTTTGTGTGTTTAAGTATGATTGTTGAGTAGTTTGCTTATAAGTAGATGGTTATGTTAGATTAGGGTGATATGAGGATGGTTAGTGATGTTTAGGGTTGAAATTATCATTATCTTCTTCTGTTAGATGTTCTTAATGCTAGAATAGGGTTGACCATTCTCATCTAGTTCTTAGGAAGTTTATTTACCGGAGAGGTGTTGATATATTTCTTGATTAATCTGATATGTTTGTCTTTTGAAGCCTATCCAAAAGATTGTGTTAGGATCAATTGATGGTTGTATGAGATTGTGTTCAATGCTTTTTAATCATGTGCTTAGCCAAGAAATTGTGTTAGGTTGCATGTTAGGATAGAGATTTCTACCACGAGAGTTGATTAATCTACATTCAAAATCCCTAGACCTAAGATTAACTTTTTATGAAATTGAGCATCTCTAGTTATATCCAAGTCACCTGAAATTGATTGCCTTGCCATATGCTTAGCTTTTAATATCGTTTCAGCAATCATCTCGTTTCAGTTATTTTACTGCAGTTGGCATTATTTTGTTAGCTATTTTAGGAATTGTTTCTAGTGACAGTGCAAACAACCCTCCTACTTAGACTTGCGAGACCCTTTAAAAGACCAGTTGATCTGGTTCATTCCGAATTCAGACTCGACATTAACATTCCCCTTTTCCCCAAACCAAAACCCCTTTTGCTTCTCATTCTTCACGCCAATAGGAGAGTGGGAGCAAAAGACTTTTATCAAAACTGGGTAACGTTCCTTTCAGATGGAGCTGATTGAGACGATTCGTCTAGGAGGGTATTTGAAGGTTGCTTTTCCGTTTTGCGCCTTAGGTTGGTTCTTGCGTCGAATTTAGTCTCCCTTAGTCATCTTGGGGTGTTCTCTCGCTTTGCTGGTTGTCGTTGGGCGTCTTTCGGTTGTGGTACTGGGAGCGGTTGTGGCCTCTGTTGCGGTCTGGTCTTTTGGCTCGCCTCGTCAGGTTTGTTTTGGCATCTTTATTTCAGTGTGCTTAGCAGTTTGGTGTGGGATTCAGCTGGGTTCGGGGGTTCATGGGGTTTTCAGTTTTGGTCAAAGGTGTGTCTCCGTGGCCTTGCCGGTTAGGTGGTCAAGTTGAGCTCTTTTACATACCAGGGAAAGTCGGATCCGAAAACTTATCGTTATCCGCTTAATTCCTGATTTAGGTGTTTTGTCTATTGTTGCTTGTGGGACTTCGCTCTGTGTAGTTCGAGTGGAAGACTTCCTATAATTCTTAGGCGTTCGTGGTTCTTCAATATGCGGCACAAGTGATTAGCTATTCAACCTTCTCTCCAACATTTCTCACCCCTCTTTCTTCGGACTCGTTGTTTGATTTTATTCTAAGCTTTGTAGTTTGCTTTGTGGTATATTTTTATTTAATTCCGAGAATATTTTGTTTTCCACTAGCTTTGTTTTCAGGATTGTCGTTAAACTATCAATTTAGTTTTCGTTTTTTTTTGTTGATAATTCAGTTATTGTCAAAGTTGTAATATTTTTTTTTAATTTCAATTAAATACCAGATGACAAAAAACTTGATTTCAACCATTACACCAAAAAATATTTTAACTAAAAGAATATTTTTAATATATATATATATATATATATATATATATATATATCTTATTACAATATATACATTTGTTGAATTTTAGGTGAGAGCCAATTCGAACCAGATAAGTGATATTGATGGTGATTGGTTTATAAACTGTGAAAGTTGTAAGGATTTTTAAAATTTTAAAATTTTATTTTTATCAATCTTACTTTCACTATTAAAAAGATAGTTACAACTCCTATAATTCTCACAAAGTCTGTTGTATAAATCTTTTATTTATTTTTTAAAAGTCAAAGTTTTAAGAATCTGAAATTACTATCTTTCCCAATGAGGTTGTATTTAAAACAATTGTTAAAATTCTTTAAGATGTATTGATTGAACATAAAAATTAATTAGTTGACAAAAGGAAAAGAACATAAAATTAAATTAACTTTTCTAATATACTAATTTTAAACAACCATCATTCAAGAAGCGTTCAGAGCACATGTAATTTCATTTGTGTCATCTCTTCTCATCAGATTGAGTGTTCGAATATATGTGTACTACTATTAAGTCTAATTGTTGAAAGTCCAAATGAAAAAAGTACCACCACCGAATGAAAAGAGTAAAATTAAGGTAAATAAATAAAACAAGCAGTTTGAAACAGAACATTTTACTTAACAGCTAAGTGATTAACTTATACTACTGTTTTGTACTTGGAAGTATGAACGACATAAAAACATTTTTACTCGATATTTTAACACCAGTAAACTTTCTGTTTTAACAAGATATCAAAATACAGACCGTTGAACTAAGCTACTGAAATCAACACCAATGTTTTAACAAAATATTCCGATGCGCGTGCCAAATTAAGACAGAGTTCACGGATTGAAAAAGTGATAATAGAGAAGCAAGTGTGATACAAAACAGTAGGCTCGTGACCTTATTACATCCCTTTTCTTTTGTTTTTTCTTCTTCTAAGTTTCGCATCATTAAGCACTGTACAAACATGCATATATCCCCACATCTATAGTATAACTCATACTTATTATTTATATATGAAAATGTTATGTTTTCAAGTTATTTTTGTCCATATGGTTGGTGACGGATTACACATCTTGTCAAAGATTAGTCCAAAATTCGATTCGGCACATCAAAAAGCTATTTCAAAGTGATGAATCGGTCAAAGACAAAGATAATAGATTCAAAATGAAAGAAGGTTCATTCGTGTACGATGAGTCATCATGATCCGGTCTGAAAAGCACAAGACTAAACCGGTTATTGTTCCCTATAAACAAGGGAAAACACGCTAGAATTAGAGAGAGAGTATCTTGAGATAGAAGAGTATTATTTAAGAGGTTTGTATCCGGCCACGTTCATATCCAATCTCGCGACACGAGCTCAACAAGATGTTGATGTACACCACGCTGCTCGTTGTTTGATTCATGATGCCGAACAGTTCGNATAAAACGCCGAACAGTTCGACTTTCCTTGTGGGAAATCTCTGTCTTCTTTACTTTCCACTTTATTTTACGCGATTTACTTTTCCGCACTCACTAAAAACATCTCGTTAACATCGATACTAACATCCTCGCTTTCAATTCGTTAGCACTCACGGCCATCCTTGCTTTACGCTTTATGTTGTTTACTTCTCGCTATTTACATTTCAACCATCTAATCTTTCTAGTATTTACTTTAAGCAACCTAACTTCAGCTTATTGTTATGCTAACTCACGGCCATCCTTGTTTGAATCTGATTTAAAACTTTGAAATATTTTTATCTTTTCCTTGTGTTGAATCCTGGTCCAACATTTGGTGCCGTCTGAGGGGAACATCCTACAAAAAACCACAAAGTAACCACGAGATATAAAAGTGACAAAAATTCTACCTAGAAAGTCAAAAAGATGAAAACTATGAACGATGGCTGACGAAACGGTAGATAACGAGCTCGCTGAAGAAACAACTGAGCAACAGGCCCCAATAGTGATAACTGAAGCACCATCATCACGTCAAGAAGAGGACGCCGACCCGTCAAGTGATAGAAGGCCGGACCAAACCGATATTCTGAAGGGACTCATCAACAGTATGAATCAACAAGACGTCGAAAACCAAAAGATGAGCGAGCTCCTTGAAAGTATATCTCGTGGACAACGAGATGGCCAACACCATATCTGTGATCAGGTCACCGAGAACCAGACTCCCCCGACTCACGGTCTTTGTCGAAACTTGTATATAGAGTTTCATGCATCCAAAACCGAGCAACACATGTTGTCTCACCAAGAGGCCATTGTGCAACGTACTGAGGCTCCCTCCAGCAAAATCCTCATACGCCGACAACGATCAACGAGGATGTCTCAGACAAGTGAAACCAAGAAATAGAAAAGATGAAGGAGAGACGTCGGTTACTTCTAACTGTTTGTAGAAAACCTAAGCGGCGCAACGGTCAATTAGTTCTCAAGACGCGAGGCTAATTCTATCGATAGCTTATGCACCTTGTTGACNGAAAAGATGAAGGAGAGACGTCGGTTACTTCTAACTGTTTGTAGAAAACCTAAGCGGCGCAACGCTCAATTAGTTCTCAAGACGCGAGGCTAATTCTATCGATAGCTTATGCACCTTGTTGACCATCTTACTGAAGCACTATTCAATGTATATCTAGAAGAGCGCGTCGAACAACGACTTATGGATCTGATCCCAGGAGTCAGGAGAGTCGCTGCTAGAATTCTTCAACAGATTCAAAGATGTGGTATCTCGTTTGACCGTAGCGAGCGATTAGGCCATATCGACTTTGAGAAACGCCTTATGGTACAAGTCAAGGTTTCAAAATGATATTTTTCTCAATCAATCGGCGACCCATGATGATGTGTTGCACCGAGCAACTCGCTTTGTAGAAATTGACGAGCAACACGAGGCGATGACAAAGAAGCACACACCTACAAAAACCTCTATCTCAAAGGAGAAGTAAAAGGAAGATCGTCATGAACCACACCAATATTATAATAACGACTCATGAAAGCACATACACTCGTTGAGAGGGGTGACCTACGTCGGAAAAGCAAAGCAACAACCATATAATCCGCCATGGAACATGAATAACGGGTTCAGGGAAACCCAGACATCGATGCTTTCTGCAAGCATCATTAAAAGAAGGCCACATTACCTGCAATTCTCGTTATCTGTTGGCTTAGTTGTTCGATAAGTATGCACCAAGAGACGTAAAAAAATCGAATGCTCCTAATAAATGACAAGATGGCGAACAACAACAAAGGAATTACGATCGAGATAATAAGGAGAGACTTGAGAAACAACGAAGGGCCAAGAACGAGGAGAATCAGCCTGGCATACAACCTCGGGAATAACAACCAAGAGAAGGGGAAGGCGCATAGCCCCAACAACGTAACCATAATCCGCCCAATGACGAAGGGCCGAATGGCAGATGTTGGATCAACATGATAATGGGAGGGGTTTTAGACTGCAAAGATTCGGTGATATCCATAAGGGCTAGCAAAAGGAGAGCAACATCATTTCGCAAATTGCGGCGCCAAGCGAAAGGCAAAGCCCCAATAACATTCGACGAAATTGACACTAGCGAGCTAGATTTGCCACATAAGATCCGATCTTGATCGAGCTGAGAATCGACAATTGCGACATATCGAGAATTCTGATAGACATTAAGAGTTTGGTAGACCTTATGTTGGAAAACTTGGAGAAGAGGGGGATAGATGAGTCGAGAGTAAAACCAAATCTCCGCCTGTTGACTGGTTTCTCACGGGAAACAATATTCACCACCAGGACCATCAAATTATCGGTGTATGCAGGAGGAGTCGTCAGATCATTCGTTTACAAGTTATGATAAGCCAACAATCTATAATGTCATCCTCGACATGCCATGGTTAACAACGATGAAAGTCATCCCTTCTACCTATCATCAGTGCGTGAAATTCCCAACCTCAAGAAGAACAAAGACAATTCGTGGAAGCCGTACTGCATCTCGAGCATGTTACCTCAGCGAGCCAAAGCAATAGTCGCAACTACCAAATAACAATTAAAGAAGGGGGGAGAGGAGAAGGCCCCCGAAGAAAGAAATACTGGAACATAACAAGATGTCAAGATGATCGCGATGGATGATGCTAGTCCCGAAAGAGAAGTGGGAATCGGGAAAGGGCTAGACAGCACGGTCGAGATGGAGTTGGTCAAGTTCCTTAGAAGTAATGTGAAGAAGTTTGCTTGGTCGATGTGCAACATGCCAGGGATTGATCCCACAATTGCATGTCACGAGGTCAACGTAGACTCGACATTCAAACCAGCCAGGCAACCAAGAAAAAAGTTGGGTCACGAGAAAGCTCAAGCGCTGAATGATGAGTTCATAAGACTGCTCAATGTAGGATCAATATGCAAGGTCTAATATCCTGAATGGTTAGCTAACCCTGTAGTCGTGAAAAAGAAGAACGACAAGTAGAGAGTGTGTGTCAACTTCACGGATCTCAACAAGGCATGTCCAAAAGATAGTTTCCCTCTCCCGCATACTGATCGCCTTGTGGAAGCAACAACATGCAACAAGCTCCTAAAGTTCATGGATGCATTTTCTGGATATAATTTGATCTTGATGAGTCCTGACAATCGCGAAAATACATCCTTCATCACATACAAGGCGACTTACTATTACAAGGTGATGTCGTTCGGATTAAAGAACATCGGAGCGAGCTATCATCATCTAGTGAACAAGATGTTTGAGCAACAAATCAGTAAAATAATAGAAGTATATATCGACAACATGCTCGACAAGTCACTCAAAGCAAAGGACCACGTCGATCACCTTCGCGAGTGCTTCAAGGTGCGCAACCAATATAACATGAAACTCCATCCTGCCAAGTGCACGTTTGCTGTAACATCCAGGCGAGTTCCTGGGATACGTGGAAACCAGAAGAGGAATCGAAGCCAACCCAAAACAGATTACGGTTGTGACTACCCTGCTTTCTCCGAGGAACAAAAAAGAAGTGCAACGCTTGACCGAGAGGATAATAACTCAAAATCGGTTCATTTCAAGGTCAACGAACATGTGTCTACCATTCTATCAGCTTCTTCGAGCGAACATGAAGTTGGAATGGACCGAGAAATGTGAAGAGGTGTTCCTTGTATCTATAAATCTCAATGACAAACGCGATCGTTAGCGGGGTACTTATTTAGGAAGATAGGGGAGAGCAACGACCAATCTTCTACATCAGCAAAAGCCTAAATGAAGCAGAGTCTCTATAAGAAAGTTGACCAGAAGATAAGCTCGGCGAAGAGCAAAAGTGAATAGAAGTAGGGGAGGATCGTTTACCTGGAGGAAGATTGGCAAGCTGACGAAGAAAGAGATACTAATAAACTTTTAACCAAGTTCGGTGATCAAGACTTGTAACGGCGTAAAGAGTCTCGTCCAAACCCTCAAAACTATCATAAAGTTTGTGGCAAGCTACAAGAATAACAACAAAAATTATAAGTCAAAGGAATTGACATGCAAAGAGTACGCTCCCTAACAAAACTACAATAACGAGAAATATTCCACTTGAAGCTATATGTAACCGAGGGACTGAGACCGGAAGCAGTGTTTTAACGCACGAAGAAGTAATTGTGCCGCCAACCATTAATCTTATTCGTCGATCCTGAAATCACAACGTAACCAGTCTTAGGCCTCACATAGAAAAATCTAGGAACAAGATTAAAGATACTGAAGGAAATCAATTGCTTGAGAATCCAAGGATGGACGAAAACTTGGGCCTCAACAACAAGAACTAGGAACCCAACGATCTGCTGCACGCCGGAGAACATGAGTTGGGAAAAAGCTACCTTCCGACGAGAGCAATACTGAACAAATAATTCTGGAAGGGGGAACCATAACCCGCTATTCATGAAGGAGGATTTGTAATGGCACACGATCCCTAGAGGAGAATCCCAAGGTCTTTCATCCTCTGAAGGAATTCTGATCTCAATATCAGGAGGACATATGACAAACATTCTGATCTCAATATCAGGAGGACATATGGCGGGGAAGTACTCCGAATAATACTCCGATTAGCCATCCAAGAGAAAAGGAATAAATATTTTGCTAAGAGAAAAGATCAAAAAATTTCCTGAAAACATAGACGAACGACGAGGAGTATGTTAGAAAATGATGTGAAGAAGAAGAGTACATGAACTAAAATGGAGGAGGCGAAAAAAAGCCATCGCCCCCAACCCGCATTTATGAAACTTACAAAAGCAAAAAGTATC
>OVAO01001391.1:0-14474 GCA_900406285.1 Biscutella auriculata
GAAAAAAAAGAAGTAATAAACTTGGCTAATATATCAACACTAAATTACTGTCGAGACTATACACAATACCAAACTTAAAAGGTTTGATATTTGTCGTGATTGTTTTTGTGGCTCGGAGTTGGTCCCTGACTACTGGTTCCTTCACTCGGGTCTATTTGTCGNTGGTTTATTGGTGGACACTGGTTCCTTCACTCGGGTCAATTTGTCGGTGAAGCTTTCCCTGGGCCGATCTTCACATATGTGGCGACTGTTTGCTCGGTGAGGGGACATGCGGTTCAAGACAAAGTGGACTGTGTTTGGTTGGTGTCGAAGTTTTCTCACATGTGCGATGCCTAGCAAATTGGAATTGGCATTTGTTAAACATTTTTGTGGTCTTTATGGGCCAATGAACTTCTCTGGGCTAATTTCTTGCTCTCTGGATTTTGGGTTTAGCTTTTCGGTTTCTATTATAATCTTAGTTATACATTTAGATCTAGAAAATCAATTAAATGGATATGGATATATTCCGCTTTGGTTAGCAGTGATTAAATGGCACAGTGTGAGTCGTTTGGGTATAGTGAAATTAATATCGGATTTATTAATCTCATTTATGGGATACTCTCAATTCCCGACTTTCATTCTCCTTTTTGGTGAGGTTGTTATTTTTTCTGTCTAGAATTATGATCTACTTGATGTGGATTTTCTTTTTCTAATATATAAGATTGGTTGGAAATAAAAATCATATTTTTTTTATTATGTCCTTAAAAGGTATAATGAAGATGATTTTTTTTTACTTTTGAAACTTACGAGTAAACCAATTTTTTTTTTTACTAAGTAAATAAGATTAATAATAACCGAGATTACAAAGATGATAATATGCAGAGCAAAAAGAACAAAAGCTAACATAAGCTCTAAAACGAGACCGCCTAGCACGCCACAGAAGCTAAACAGGGAGGGACGCTCATGATCAAACAAATCCGTTAACCATCTCGGGGCCGAGAAGGCCACGTATGATTGACGAAAAGAGCGACATCGCACACTAAGGGCGATGAGCGAAGCTCCTCTATTAGCTGAGGGGGCTTCCAAAAAAATTGAAGGAGAAGAGAACCTATTCCAAATATTAGACAGTTCAAAAGAATAGAAAGCAAAGGAAGGCCATTCTCTCGGCCTGGATAAGGCACCAAGGAGGTCGGATGCATCGGAAGCAAACACAATGTTGTCTAAGCGATGACTTAACATACTTTCCATTGCCCACACTAAACTCCTATATTTAGCCTCAATAGAGCTGCTAACAGAGGAGAAGGTGGCGCGGCTGTGCAGAAGAACGCGACCAGAGTGGTGGTATTTGACTACCCAGGAAGCACCACCGAGGTTGGATTTTTTAATCCAATGATGGCCAACATTACACTTAAGCGATCCAGGAGAGGGAGGTTTCCATACCGGAGCAGCCGAGATATGAGCTAGACGATGGAGGGGTTGAATGGGTGCAGGAGGCTCTGTAGGAGCTTCCAATGATTGGGCAGATAGCCATTGAGCTTTGTCTTGATTAGCTTTTCGGATTGAGTCTAAAGCAGAGAAGGAGACTCCTTCTATCGATAGTTTGTTCCTGTTTTTCCAAATGATCCAAGCTATCCATGGAGAATTTTTTTTCAGATCAAGAGGGAGACCCGAGAGATTCTCCAAACGGATGAGGTAGGAGATATTGACCAGGAGAGACTGAGGGTGGAAACCATTATGGGGAGAGGGGAGATCCGATAATGCCCAGATTTGCCTCGCCAAGGAGCATACAAATATGCATTATTAACAGACTTGTCGGGGAGGCCACATACCGGACAGCTAGATTCCAGCTTGAGTCCCCTTGAGTTTAAACGATCCATAACAGGGAGGGCACCGGATAATGCGCGCCAAAGGAATAGCTTGATTTTGAGAGGAATAGAGAGGCGCCAGATTTTGCTCTTGAGAGGGTTTATCGAAGGTTGAGCAGAAGCCTGTTGAATCAGAGAAGCATTATTTAACTCGAAAGCTACTTTGTAACCTGATCGAATGGAGTAAAGGCCAGATTTATTGAAAGACCAAGTGAAGAAATCCTTCTTTGATGGAATCGGTTTCCTGGCCAGAATGATTGCGGCGTCTTTAGGATGGAATAAACTTCTTACTTTGTCTATTAGCCATGATCTTTTGCGATGATCCACCAAATCTGCAACTAACAGAGTCAAATCTGCATAAGATCCCATCATTTGCGGAGGTCGCATAACAAAATCTCTAATCCAGTTGTCGGACCAGACGAAAGAGGATGCACCATCTCCTATATTCAATTCCAAGCCCTTGATGAGAAGCTCTCTTCCATGGAGAATGCTTCTCCAAGCGTACAAGGGCCGAGATCCGAGCTGAGCAGAGAGGCAGGTACCAGACGGGTGATATCTACTTGCCACAAATCTGCTCAGAAGGCTATCAGGATTATAATATAAGCCCCAAGCTTGCTTAGCCAGCAGTGATTGATTGAATGAAGAGAGTTCCTTGAAACCCAAGCCACCAAGATCTTTCGATAAGCACAGTTTATCCCAACTGATCCAATGGATTTTCCTCTTATTATGATCTGAATTCCACCAAAAATCCCGCATAGCCGAGGTGATTGTTTGAATAGTCGATTTAGGAAGATTAAAGCACGACATGGCGTAAATTGGCATAGATAATGCGACGGCTTTTAGGAGAATCTCTTTACCTCCAAGAGAAATGTTGCGGGAGAACCAGTTAGATAACCGGTCTTGGAGGTTAGACGATAAGTAACCAAGAATATCCTTTTTTGAGCCGTTGAAGCATTCGGGAAGCCCAAGATATGTTCCGGCACCACCCTCGTTGAAGACCTGCAAGGCTTGTTGAATTGGACCTCGAACAGACTCCTTTACCTTTGAGCCGAAAGTAATAGAAGATTTATCGGGGTTGATGCATTGGCCCGTTGCTTCACCGTATATCCGCAAGACATCGATGAGCTCTTTAACTTCAGAGATGGAGGCTTTGCAAAGGAACAAGCTGTCGTCAGCAAAAAGGATATGCGTCACCAAAGGTCCATCAGGATGGAAATTAATGCCATGAAGACTATTCCGAAGCTCTGATTTCCTGAGAAGATGCGAGAGACCTTCTATACAAAGAGTAAAGAGGAGAGGAGATAAAGGATCTCCTTGTCTCAAATCCTATTTGAGGGTGAACAAGGCCATACGGGTGCCCATTTATCAGCACTGAGTAGCTAACAGAAGTGATGCCACGCATAACCCATCTGATCCAAACTTCATCGAAGCCCAATGCCCTTAGTAGGTACTCGATATATGGCTATTCAACTCTGTTAAAGGCCTTTGACATGTCCGATTTAAGAGCCAAGAAGTTGGAGGATGATCTATAATGCGTTCTCAAGGCATGGACAGCTTCGTGAGTGATAATGATATTGTCGGAAATGAGTCTTTCGGGGACAAAAGCAGTTTGGGAAGGAGACACAATAGTCTGAAGGAGTGGCTTGAGCCTCGCTGCAATTATTTTTGAAATAACCTTGGAGATAACAGAGCAAAGGCTGATTGGCCTAAGGTCTTTCATGAGAGAAGAATGAGACTTCTTTGGGATCAGAGAGAGATGCGTGAACCACCATTCCTTGGGGAGGTAATCCGAATGGAAGAATTTCTGCACCTCTAGAACCATAAAATCCCCAACGATAGCCCAATATTTTTGGAAGAAAAAATCGGTCATGCCATCGGGACCAGGCGCACTATCAGCCTTAACAGCAAAGACTGCTTCTTCGATCTCAATCCGAGAGATAGAGGATGATAAGGATCTGTTCATAGAAGGAGTGATTCTGGGAGAGAAATCCGAGAAGAAATCAGAGAGGTTTGATGTGCCAGCGGATGAGAAGAGCGATCGAAAGTAATCACACGCCACTTGATCTTTTGATGCATCAGAAAAGTGTTCGGTTCCATTTGAATCTGCTAACTTACCAATGAAGTTTTGGGATCGAGCAGATTTAATCGAAGCGTGAAAGTATCTGGTATTTTTGTCACCATCCTTGAGCCATTTTTCTCTGCTCTTTTGGCTCCAGAAGGACTCTTCTTCTCGATAAGCCAAGTTGATTTCATATTTAAGAGAGGAAATAACTGAAGGAGATGGGAGACTAGCCGATTGCTCTGTTTCTAAGGCGTTGTGGAGGGACACTAGCTTTTTCTTGGAATTTGAGTTGTTTTGCTTTTTCCAATTACTCAGAGCTTGACGACACGAGGTAACCTTGGCCGAGAATGAGAAGGAACCCTTGTTCCAGGCTGAAGAGATGGCTTCATAGACGAGGGGCTTATTGAAGAGATGTTTATCGAACCAGAAATACCCTCTGTATTTGTCTCTGGCCTCCGATAGAGATAGCAGTACTGGCCGATAATCAGAACCCCGCTTGTCTAAGAAGTATTGATTAGCATTGGGGAACGAATTGCCAAAACATCGATCTAATTTACTCTGAACCCAATATTCATTCCTTTTTCCTCCCCATGTGAAGGAATTCCCATGACCTCTGAGCTCCGATAGCTTGCAAGCGTCTATCATGTTGAGGAAGGATGAGAAGGTGGATTGAGCTCTCGGGAGACCACCAACTGATTCCCCGTTATGCATTATATCGTTGAAGTCCCCAAACAGGCACCATTTCTCTATTCTGTTAATTCCTATTCGAGATACACGTTCCCAAAAGGTAGGTCTATTAACACGAGACGGTTCTCCATAAATGCAAGAAAGGAAGAATGAAACAGATCCAAAGTTAACAAAACAGTCGATAATATTCTTAGAACCAAGTAGAATATCGACTTTTACAGAGCGTTTCCAAAAGAGAGTGAGACCACCACTTCTACCTATGGGGTCTATAGTATAAACAAAATCATAACCTAGCCAAACTTGAATATCTACAAGAACATTTCTGCAATTCTTCGTCTCCATCAAGAACAAGACATCGGGGAAGAGAGTTTGACGAAGCTCCCAAAGTCTTTGAATTGTCAAGCCGTGATCGCCACACACGCCCTGACAATTCCAACAGAGTAGACTCATGGACCTTGAGGCGTCCCCTCCGAGGGAACCACCTCCAGACTTTGTCTCTTTGCCTTGCGGTCGTCTAATCCTTCACGGAGATCGAATTTTCTCTTGGGAAGAGAAACAGAAGAGGTTGCAGCTAGCCGGTGTTGAAACTTTGTAGTTGGAAGACTCGAATTGCGCTTGAGCTTTGGAGGTATTTTTCTCTTTGAACTCGATCCTCTCTTTGGTTGTGGCACGACCCCGGAAGAACTAGTAGCAGAGAAGCTAAAGTTCGTCCCCGGAAGAACGAGTAAACCAAAATATATGATCTACTTTTAATTAATAATCATTACTTTTTTAGGATCCTAGTAGACCATTCCTTGACTTTGATATAAAAATTATACTCAAATACAAAATATCTATATTCATAGTCTAATTAAAAGGATGTGAACATGTGTTCGTTATTTTTCAAATAAATTACAATACTTAGAAAAAATTTCAAAAGTATCTATTCTGACCAACTTTGATTAAATTTAATGAAAAGTTTTCTTCATGTGTTTCTAGGCTTTAAAAGTTCACATACTTTTATATTTTTTTAAAAACAAAAAAGCTCTATTATTAGTTTCAACTTAGAATCATTATTTTTTTAGGATCTTAGTAAATCATTCGTTGACTTTGATTTAAAAATTATACTCAAATACAAAATATCTATTTTGATAGTCTCACTAAAAGGCCGCGAAAACATGTTCAATATTTTTCAAATAAATTACAATATGAAAAAAATTAGAAAATTATCTATACCGACCAACTGTATTAAATTTAGTGAAAAATCCTCTACGGGTGCTTCTAGTATTTAAAAGTTCACATACTTTTATATTTTTTAATAAAAAAACTCTATTATTAGTTTCAATTCAGAATCATTTTTTTTAGGATCTTAGTAAATCGTTTATTGACTTTGATTTAAAATTATACTCGAATACAAAATACATATATGGATAGTCTGACTAAAAGGGCGTGAACATGTGTTCATTATTTTCCAAATAAATAACAGTACGTCACGTAAACAAAATTCAAAATTATCTATTCCGACCAACTTTGATTAAATTTAATAAAAATTCTTCTTCAGGTGCTTCTAGTCTTTAAAAGTTCACATACTTTTATATTTTCAACAAAAAAAACTCTATTATTAGTTTCAACTCAAAACCATTATTTTTTTAGGATCTTAGTAAATCATTCGTTGACTTTAATTTAAAAATTATACTCAAATAAAAAATATCTATATTGATAGCATGACTAAAAGACTGTGAACACGTGTTCATTATTTTCCAATTAAATTACAATATGGAAAAAATTTCAAAGTTATCTATACCGATCAACTTTAATTTAATTTAGTGAAAAATCCTCTACAGGTGCTTCTAGTCTTTAAAAGTTCACATACTTTTATATTTTTAATAAAAAAACTCTATTATTAGTTTCAATTCTTTTTTTTTTTTGTCGACAAAGGCAAAAGCCAAAAGAACCTAGGCTAAAATAGACCGAGGTCTTCCCAGAGATCCATCCTGTCGTCCTCTACCCGCTTTCGCCAGGGCGTCTGCATCTGCATTTTCGTCGCGAGGGACAAAGCCGTAGTGTAAGGATGAGAATCTCGCCTCCAGTTGGCGAAGCTCCTCCTTCCCACCAGCAAACATAGGCCATTCTTTCATGTTGGAGAGCATGACGAGCAACTCCGTAGAGTCGGTCTTGAAACGCACCTTTGTATGTCCCCTGCTCAGCAGTTCTTCCATATCCCATAGGAGGGCCTCAAATTCCGCAAAAAGAGACGTTAGGAGGCGTGGGGTTGAGCGAGCACCCTGGCATACCTCGTTACCCTCCGAATCCCTCAGAATCCAGTCCAAGCCCGATGACGAGCCTTGCGAGGTCCATGACCCATCCGTGTAGCAGACGAAGGTGTCGGAATCGCACCTATCCGGACCCTCGTCCAGATTGCAGCTCTCCAAAAGGTCCTGTTGGGAAGCTTTCCATTCCTCGGCGCCCGTAATGGCCTTTCTCGCTATCCAGCGCGGGTCCGGTGTTTCATTGTTGTAGGTTAGTGCGTTCCTCGCTTTCCAGATTTGCCAGCAGACCCAAGGGTAGGTGCAGTTCCCATAGTCTCTGGTGGTACGAGATAAGAGATGATCCATATTATAGAAGATTGACTCGCTTAATACCCCTCTGGGATTCATCGGCACATTTGCCAGGGCCCACGCCTGCCTAGCCGGGGGGCAAAGGAATATGACGTGGTTAATGGACTCCTCGCCGCATCCACAAATCTGACACCCGTCCTCTCTACCCATCCCCCTCTTACGAAGTTGCGCTTCCACCGCCAGACTCCTAGTCAAGACTTGCCACAGGAAGTGACGCATCTTTGTTGGGCATTCCAGCCGCCAAACCTGGCTGAGCAATCCGTTTATGGATGGTCCATAGGTCAAGTTCCTAAGGGGGTCCAAAAACTTCTTCGCGACCTTGTATCCTGATTTCACCGAATACTTTCCCGATGTGGAAAAATACCATATCCCCGGGTCCGGGACATATGTATATGAGGCCTTCATCCCCAATATCACACGAACATCCTCTGGATCCAGTATCTCTCTCATGAGTGGAAGATTCCACGAATATGTCTCCGGGACAATCAAATGATTAACCCGAAGTGGGGCATAGAAATGGTTTCCTATCCGCCGTGCGGATCTCGGGCATTCGGCTGGCACTCAGGGGTCATCCCATACAGAGATAGAATGTCCCGAGCCCACCCGTTTTATTAGTCTCGTCATAACCAGAGATCGCGCCGAAATAATACTCCTCCAACCATATGATGGGGAGTCGTAAGAAACCTGTCTCAGGGGATCACCATCCCTGTAGTATCTTCCCCTAAAGACCTTTGCGAGAAGGGAATCCCTATTCTCCATCAACCGCCACAGCTGTTTTGCGAGGAGGGCCGTGTTGAACAGCTCCAGATCCCGGAACCCTAGACCCCCTTCCTCCTTTGGTCGCGTAATGTTCCTCCAACTCTGCCAGTGGATACCCCGTTTCCCCCCCGACCCCCACCAAAACCGAGAAATGGCTTGAGTCAGCTTCTTCGTCACCGCCTTCGGCAATCGGTAGCAAGACATGACGTAAGTTGGCAGGACAGTCGCCACAGATTTCAACAAAATCTCCCGTCCGCCTCTTGACAAAAACCGCGTCGTCCAGTTTTCTATTCTTCCTTGCAAACGTTCCTGTATATAGGAGAAGATCTGCGTCTTTGGTCCCCCCAGACTTTCTGGCATCCCGAGATAATTGCCCATTCCACCAATGGTCGTAATCCCCAGAATATTATGTACATCCCTCTTCCTATCCTCCGGTACAGAATGACCAAACGTGATAGATGATTTCTCGTAGTTTATGCGTTGCCCTGACGCTTGTTCATACCGGGTTAGAATGTCCACCAATGCCATACTTTCCTCCCGTGTAGCCTTACAGAAGAACAGCCTGTCATCCGCAAAGAGTAGGTGACTGATCCTCGGGCATTGTCTCGCCACCCTGATGCCCGAGATCCCGCCACGGTGCTCTGCTTCCCGAAGATTCGAAACGAGGGCCTCTGTACAAAGAATGAACAGGTAGGGCGATAACGGATCACCTTGTCGTAGTCCTCGCATCGGCCTGACATCCCCTTTTGCATTTCCGTTTATGAGTACCTTGTAGCTCACCGACGTCATGCAGAGGAGAATCCACCGGATCCAGGGTTCAGCGAATCCCATCTTGCGCATGAGACGTTCCAAGAAACTCCACTCGATTCGGTCATAAGCCTTACTCATGTCAGTCTTAATCGCCATATAGTTCCCCTTGCAGGCTGGGTTCGTCCGGAGTCCGTGAAACATCTCCTGCGCAATCAGGATGTTATCCGATATTAGACGTCCTGGCACAAAGGCGGACTGTGTCTCCGATATCATCCTAGGCAAAATGCCCTTCAGCCGCTGACATAACACTTTTGAGACAATTTTGTACCCAACGTTGCAGAGACTTATCGGGCGGAAATCCCCCATTTCCGTCGGTCTCTCCTTTTTTGGGATCAAACAGATGTTTGTCTCGTTTAGCCGCGGGTCCAGAGTTCCCGATTCGAGGACCTCATTCACCATATCCAGTACATCCTGTTTTACAATCCGCCAAGCCTTCTGGAAAAAAAGCGCGGTCATCCCGTTCGGTCCCGGGGCCTTCTCAGGGTGCATTAAGAAGAGTGCCTTCTTTACCTCCGCCTTTGTTGCCTTTCCCATTAGTTCCTCATTCATCTGATCTGAGACCGTCTCCTGCACATGCTCAAGAACAGTGTCGATATCATGTGGGCCCGACGATCCAAACAATGATGTGAAGTAGGACGTGGCGACCGTCTCCACTCCCTCCTCAGTATCCGTCCACCTTCCCGTCTCTGTGTGAAGGCCCGAGATCCTGTTCCTCGCACGGCGTTGCTTTGTGAGGGCATGAAAAAATTTCGAATTCTTGTCCCCCTCCCGTAGCCAAAGGTTCCTGCTCTTTTGTTTCCAGTACAACTCCTCATCCCTGTATGCCAGCTTTACCCTTTTGGTGATCTGCTGGAGCTGTTCAACTGGGGGATCGTTGTCGTTCTGGGCGTCCTCCAATTCCCGTCGGAGAGTCTGAAGAAAGCCTGCTTCCTTTTCCCTTCTAGATTTGTTACACTTAGAAATTTCCCTCCGGCAACGGTCAATTTTATCCATCAACGGTTCCCGGTTTCCTTGTTCTCCCCAGCCCTCCGCTACCGCAGCCATAAGGCCCTCCTTTGCCAGCCAACTCTTGTTGAACACGAACGACCCTCTGCACTTATACTTCGAAGCTCGCAAGGTTGCTAAAAGAGGCCTATGGTCTGAGCCGAGCATGTCCAGATATTCAACATAGGAGGCGGGAAATAGAGCATGGAGCTCTGCATTTGCCAATGCCCGGTCTAGTTTACACCGTACAACACCCGGTCCTCGCCTTCCCCGCCAAGACATCTCGTTTCCGATAAAAGGAAACTCGAAAATCCCACAATTGTTTATCAGAGCATTAAACTGAGCAAAAGAGCCTTGGGTTCGAAGTTTCCCTCCATCCTTCTCATGGTTTCCCCGTATTACGTTGAAATCCCCGATGAGAATCCACGGGGAGTCCCGGCACGCTGCCAGTCTATAAATGCGCTCCCATACCTGCTCCCTCCTACGGGCGACCGGGTCGCCGTACATAAAAGAAACGTGGAAAAGCTTCCGGCGCAGCGTGATCTCCAAATCTATAATCCTATTGTCGGCGTATAGCAGCTTGGGCTGAAGTCTTAACTTCGCCATTACCGCCATACCCCCACTCAATCCCTCCGGTTCGATTGTCGTTAGCCAGTCATAACCCATATGCGCTTGGAGGTTCTGGAGATAGACCTTTTTTTGTTTCGTTTCCATTAAGAATATAACATCCGGTTTATGACGCTTCCAGATTTCCCTAAAATATTGAACTGTCCATTGAGAGCCCAGTCCCTGGCAGTTCCAACTCAGAATGTTTATATTCATTTAAAGGGCGTGGAAGTACAAACGCTCATGCAAGACACTTTCCGGTCCGTGCCATATTCCCGTGATAGAGGTGACCCGTGCTAGCCTACTGGTGCGGTGTACGTCATAGGGGTGCACGTATCCGTCACACATGAGCGCATAGAACCACAGGTCACTACGTTCCCGAATAACACCATACCAGACCAGACGATATTCCATTAATGAGAACAAACCTCGATTCAAATAAACCAGCAAGACAAACGAGAAGCACAAAACAGCAAAAAGAAAACCAGAAGCAAAAACATAAACCAACAGAGGAAGATTTATAGAACTAGCAATCTTCCAAAACCAGGACAGAAGACGAAACAAAAAAGGAGACCCACTCCAACTCCTACACTCTTCAACAACCCCATATCTGACTTCACTCTTCAGCATCATCATTTATCGGTTTTTGGTTCTGCATTGCGCGCAGCTGGGGCCTCCGTCTTCTGCGCCTCTCTCTGTCGAGAAGATCCCTGGCGGCGTGGAGACTGCATCAGCATCGCGATCTTTTTCCTCGCGCCCACCCCCGTAGCCAGGTCTCTCGGTTTGATAGGCCTCCTCGGAGTAGCGTTCGCCGGTACTATCCTTGTTCCCGTTCTGAGCGGTGGCTGAGAGATGACCGGAGGCTCCCGAACCACCTCCACCACCTGTGCTGGCTCCTCTTCCTCTGCCAGATTATTGATCTCGTTCTGCAGGTCAGCCTCGTACTCTGCATCCGACTTTGGCGCCACCCATCCCTCCAGATCTTGCACTGCCTCTTCCTCACCTTCTATCTCCCAGATAGGGGATTCTGACACACTTGGCAGTATGATTGTCATATCCGGTTGTGGTCTCTCTACTGCTCCATCAAGGTTGTCCATCTTCACGGACTCGGCTCTGATGGCCTGGGAGAACTCCATGATGGATGGGTTTTTGAGATTGCTGCCACACGGATCCCGTATCACCAGCGGAGCTTCCTCCGAACCCCTCTCCTAACCCTTGCGCGCGTCTGCCATTAGGCCCTTCACCACATAACCTTGGCGAGAATTTTCCTTTGGGGACCGCACCTCCTTTCCTTCTCTTCTGCGATAGTCTGAGTCATATCTGGGACGTTTTTCTTGTGTCTCCCTCTGCGGTTCTTTCCCCCGAGCAGCTTTCTCCCTTGAACGCGAGCTCTCGCCTCTGTGCGTCCTATCGGTTTCCCGGATAAGGTTCTCTCTTCTCCTCCCGTTTGACACCACCGCTTTATAACTCATACATGAGTTTGCGGCCTCCCCGTTTCCACCCCACCTGCCTGTCTCAGTCCTAGATTCCACCTTTGTTCCACATACCGCAGCCTCGTGGCATAGGCTCGCGCAAATGGACCAATATCCGAGAAGCTTCTCATAGCGCAACTGGACCACTACCTCGACTCCATCTTTAAACTCAAGCTCTGTCTCAAAGACCAAAGGCTTGAAACCGTCAAGGCCAACCCGTATCTTCCCGAGCTTGGCATCCACTCTATCGCAGTTCCCCAAGACATCCCCGATTCGCTGGAAAACCTCGGCATCCCAAAACTGAAGCGGAAGGCCCAAGACTCTCACCCAGAATCTTATGCATGATGGGTACGATTCTTCAAGGGAAGGTTCCCACCTTACCAGCGCGATCATCCATGAATTGAAGTGAAAGGGTTCCATGCTCAAAACATCCTCGATATCTTCCTCAGTCTCAAAAGCGAACTGGAATCTTCCTAACCCGAGGTCCGTACCCACCGCCTTGTCCCGAATTTTCCAAATGCGAGGGAGGTGGTGAAGGGCTTCAGACGTGGATTGCTTCGCCGGATTCATACATCGGCCAATCAGGGTCCTAGCGAAGCTCTTGATGGTCTTCTCCGAGTCGAACGTTCCCATCTTTATCCTCAACCTTTCCTCTTTGGCTTCCCTCTTCACAGTCCCTGTCGATTTGGCTTGCACCCATTGCCCCTAAGTCATTCGGGAAAAAACTGTCAACAACAAGGACAAAGAAACCGTTAACTGCAAATGAGGGCCCGGTGGTCTAGAGAGAGAGTTGATGAGGATATCCCGCTCCTTAGGTCCCCTTTTATACTCCCCCAAATCCCTAACCCCAGAATCCAAAAAAGGCAGAAGACCCGTAGAGCAGATATTCGTGAAACCCCATGAGTGATGTCAGATCGCTTCCTTGTATACCTCTGCATCCCATTCTCGTCCGTCCGATTCTTATATTTCCGCTCCCCATCGTCGTCAGCTTCGCCGTTGCCTGGATCTCCCACGCCGCCTTCCATCTGATGTCTCCGATTAAGATTAAGATTAGATGGGTTAATTTATTATTAGTTTCAATTCATAATCACTATTTTTTTATAATCTTAGTAAATCATTTATTGACTTTGATTTAAGATTATACTTGAATACAATATATATATATCGATAGTCTAACTAAAAGGTCCTGAACACGTGTTCATTATCTTCCAAATAAATTACAGTATATCACGTAGAAAAATTTCAAAATTATGTATTCCGACCAACTTTGATTAAATTTAATAAAAAAATCTTCTACGGGTGCTTCTAGTCACTAAAAGTTCACATACTTTTATATTTTCAACAAAAAAACTCTATTATTAGTTTCAACTCAGAATCATTATTTTTTAGGATCTTATTAAATCATTCGTTGATTTTGATTTTAAAATTATACTCAAATACAAAATATATATATTGATAGTCTGGCTAAAAGGGCGTGAACACATGTTCATTATTTTCCAAATAAACTATAATATGGAATTTTTTTCAAAATTATCTATATCGATCAACTTTGATTAAATTTAATAAAAAAATCTTCCACAGGTGTTTCTAATTCGTCTTTAAAAATTCACATACTATTATTTTATTTTAATAAATAAAATTTATTATTAATTTGAACTCATAATCATTACATTTTAAGATCTTAATAAATCATTTATTAACTTTATTTAAAATTATACTAAAATACAAAATATATATATCGATAGTCTGATTAAAAGGTGTAAACATAATTCATTATTTTCTAAATAAATTACAATACATCACGTAGATTTTTTTTCAAAATTATCTATTCCAACTAATTTTAATTAAATCTAATGAAAAATACTCTACAAGTGTTTCTAGTCCTCAAAAGTTCACATACTTTTTATTTTTTTTGCTTTTATTTAAAAACATAAACCAAATAAACAGAAAACAAAAGACAACTAAGGTTCCTTTTGAGTAAATTTCCTATAATATTTTTGGCATTCAAAACTACAAAAGAAAATAAAAAGAAGTCTTTTTAACGGTTATGAAGATGTGATTGTAATTAATTTACGATAAAACGCTTATGACATGTGCTTGAACTTGGAATCTAAAAAAATCCGAACATAGATTTATTACTGAAAAAACAAACAAAAAGAGTTGAGCGTTATTTCTGACGCAAAGTAATTCGTCATGGTGATGCAGATATACACAGAGCAATATACACGTCTACTTAAAAAAAAAACCCGTGATAATTATCATTAACTACGATTTAGGAATCTAATCATACACCAATAAAAAGGGTAGGTCCCACTGTTATCCTGGCTGGTCAAACAAGAAGCAGCCATGTGTAGACCTCTCTCTCTCTNCTCTCTCTCTCTTATACATTAAATACATCAAGACATTGACTTGGCGTGGGTCCCATCTCTTTTATAAAGTCTGTAAGGACAACGACAACAGTTTTAACGACAGAACCGAGATTGACGCGGCTTCAAACTGAAACCCTACTTGTTCTTGTATATCTCAATTATATGTATATGTATATTTATTTTCATTGGATAATCTATGGATAGACAGACATCTCTGATGATGAAGAAATTTTTTAGATCTCTTTAGTAAGTAGTAGTAAATTTTGAAATTTCCTTAAAAAAAA
>OVAO01001392.1:0-14746 GCA_900406285.1 Biscutella auriculata
GAGTAAGGTTATTCTTTAAAAATGTTTCTGAATTAATATATAGGGGATATATATATTGTGTTGGATACCATGACATTTAAATCGACAAGCGGATATTTGGGTCAAGAACACTCCAAAAGACTCTAATATAGAGAAGGGTTCAATATTATCCAAAAGAAGAACCAGAAAATTAGGAAGGTTACTAAAGACTCGTATTTACAAGAGAGAGCACAATAAGCGTAATAAGTTGTAACGAATACAACAAACTCTAATAATAGATTCACCGTGTATTGGTAGAAGAGAGCAGAGCATAATTCTTAAGAGTCTCTGTGGGTTGATAACCTCAGTGTCTCAGCCATGAAAACACAACGGCAGAGCTACTCGAAGGATTGTCTCACCGGACAGAATAAGCGAGCGAAGAGCTCAGAGAATGGAGGAGAAAACGCTTTGCCGATCCCAATTGATCTCGTTTTTGAGATATTTTCGAGGTTGCCAGTGAAGTTTATAGCAAGATGTCGTTGCGTATCGAAGATCTGGGCCTCTATGCTTAGACGTAGAGAGTTTACAGAATTGTTCCTGAGCAAATCATATGCTCGCCCGCAGCTTCTGTTCATTTGCTCTTATGGGCGAAAGTATTTCGTCTTCTCATCACCTCAACCTCAAAATCCTGATGAAAACTCTCCTCCTATAATTGCCAGCTATCATATGAGCTTCTCCACGGACGATGCTTGTTCAATGAGTGGTGTTTTCAATGGCTTGATCTTTCTTAAAAGATCTAAGCGTTTCTCAAAGGGAAGGACTGAAACAATTCCAGTGATATGTAACCCTAGCACGGGAGAATCTTTACCTTTGGAGAAAGTGAGGACGAGTAGAGCTACAGTGAGGAGCATGTTTGGTTATGATCCTATTGATAAAAGATTCAAGATCTTGTCCATGACTTGGGGAGACAGTTGGATGGACGAGGAACATCAAGTCCTGACATTAGGAACTGATAGATGGAGAATGCTCGAGTGCTGCATACTTCGTCATTATCCTTACACAAAACGAGGGATATGCATCAGTGGTGTTATGTATTATCAAAGTATTTATCCGCCTATGGATATAAATGGATTATGTTGCTTTGACATAAGGTCTGAGAAGTTCAGTTTTATTAAGTTCAATGAAACTATCTTTCACGCAACTTTAATAAACTACAACTGTAATTTAGGTTTACTTTGGTCTAAGAGGGCGGATCCCTACTTTGGTCAGTGGTTTGATCACATGAGTACAAGTTTAAGGTTGTGGGTTCTGGAGGATGTCGAGAAACAAGAATGGTCTAAGCGTATTATAGCGTTGCCTCCCCTGTGGAAGTACGTGGTTGGGCAAAGCAATTTGATTGTTGTTGGAGTTACTAGTACGAATGAAATTGTGTTTCGAGCATCCTTTCCTTTCCCTGATTACCTTTTCTACCTCAATACCGACAAGAACACTGTCATAAGAGTCGAAATCCAAGGAATAGATTGGTACAAATATGATGTATTTCGCATCTTTATGAACCATGTAGAGGATGTTACGCTTATCTAAGTGTTTAGCTACTTTATTGCTTGAGACTTTGTTTGGCTTTTGTAATCTTAAATTGCTGATTACAATTTCTTTTTCTGTTAATTTCGTCACACTGTACTCAATTGCTTAATAAGTTTCTGCTTTCTACCAATACCTAGGTTCGCTTATTTATTGTTCTTCTATATAACTCTTCTTATTTTAGTGCATCTTAGTTTCTCTATGGGGGAATAGAACCAACATTTCCCTCAATGCATTTTCTCATGGTTTCATATAGTTCTTCAGGAAACCCCAAGAAGCTGAAAAAGTTCTTAGTAACCTGAGAAAAACAGACGTAGCAACATAGCCAGAGGAATCGCAAAGACCTTGCAAGCATATATATATATATATATAAGAACGAAAACTAAATTTCTCAATGTTCCCATCGTTTATTCTTTCAAGAATCAACCTTTGTTTGCTTAATAGTAATCCAAAAACTCAAACATCAAGAATACGATCTTCTTCATCATTATGGAAGGAGATAGAAACTAGCATGACATACCGGCTCAAAATTCTCTTTTAAAATTCCTCTACTTGGAGAAGCCTTCTTAACCTCAGCGATCAAACCAGGGAACCGAGCTCTTTGATGAGCCATCCTAAGCGCTCCAACAAAATCTCTAGTTGGAGGAGCATCCTCGACAGCTTTCTTTAATCCATCAAGTGGGTTTAATTTTTTCATCTGTACAAATTAAAAAGATAAAATCACCATTTAAGAATTCACAAGAACTTCCAAAAGAAAAGCGACTTAAAAAGGAGGCAAAAATCAGTATTACCCAGGAAACTTGTTCATCTTTATACCATGTAACTCCTCCAAAATGTTACGAGGAGAATCAGCATTTTGTCATGCAATCTCAACTCAAAGGGTCCAGAATATCTCAAAGGAGCTTTGCTTGGTGGTTTTCTCCTTCGCATGTGGCACGCCGCTTGTTTTTCATGACAAAGCTTCTTCAATCGCCGGCAAAACTACTCGTTTTCAGCTTCGGCAAGAAATCGGCGACATTTCGCCTCGTTTTCCCTTTAGCGAGCGGCGCAATTTTTTTTTTCTCTCGTTCTACACCAAATGAATGCGTGAGAAGAAACCCTTCTCCTCTTTTCTCGTTTCAATTTCCCTCACCCAATCATAACGCGACAGTTCAGCAGTTCAGATCCGCTTCTTCAACTTCTTAAACGAGATCCGATTGTAACTTTTTATTCATTTTTCTTTTTTCTTTTGGATTTATTACCCATTATTTTAGGCCCAAGAAACTCTCTAGAACCTCCAATGAATATGGTCTAAACAGTCTTTAAAAAAAAAAAAACATAGTACTCAATTTTGCTAATGCTCTTTTGAATCTTCTCTGGGCGTTCAATTCAACCACATCAAAGAGAGATTTGGTGGGTTTGAGTCTCCAAAGAAGTTTTTGAGATTGGCTTTGATACCTTACAAGATGAAGGAAGGAACTATAAAGACTGATATATTGGATGAAGAAGAAGAGTATGGGAAATGATATTATGGAGTAAGTGACGTCGTCATGAAACTATATCATTTCACAAATCCCTTTAATTTCTGCGATTTTTTTGGTCAATGATATGTATAGAAGGGGAAAGCGTTTACAACTTATAACAAGCCTCCATTGCAAGTTCGCCCGGCAGGTGTGGAATGAAGCGCCGTTCCAGGCCCGTATCATGCTGAATTCGGTGATGTCGTTTGAAGTGGGCTGGAAGTCGCTGAGGAAACTGAAGCATCTGCCACCAGTGGGAGTGCCCAACGCCCCGCTCGCTGCTTGGATTTGTTGGAACATTTGGATAGCACGCAACAGCCTCAAGTTTAAGGACATTAATCTCCACCCAAGATCGATGGTCTCTAAGGCCGTCTCAGAGGCCCGCGAGTGGAGCTCGGCGCATGAGGGCGTCATACCCCCGCCACTTGGAGATACCTGTATCCGCATGTGCAGAAACGGTGGGGAAGGAGTGCAGTGTCAGTCGGATGCGGCCTGGAAAAAAGAGACGAGAAAGGCAGGTGCGGGATGGGGATATCGGGACGAGACAGGGAGATTGATATCTTCGCACTCGACTACTTTTCAAAAAGCAAAGACATCTTTAGTAGCGGAAGGGATGGCTCTATGTGCTGCCATGAATCATGCGAAGTCTGTAGGATGTCGACGGATTCGCTTGGAATCAGACTCGCAAACTTTGATCAACACTATTGTGAAGGGCTCATCTATATCGGACCTTCATGGCATCCTGTGGGATATTAGCATGCTTGCTACCTATTTTGAGTGTATTTCTTTTTCTTTCATTCCTAGGAACTCTAATGGTTTGGTTGATGCTGTTGCGAAACAAGCACTTGGCTCTTTGAACAATGTCTAAGTGTGTTTTATGAATGGAAATCTTTTCAAACAAAAAAAAACAAGCCTATCAAGAGGGAATACCAAAAGCTTGACAAAAGAAACAGGAATAGCCTAACCTGAAAAACTAACCACAACTCCCAAAAGAAAAACATAAAAATCAAATAGAAGTAGATGCTTCTTGCAAAAATAAGTCTTCAAGCCAGAGAGGAGGACCAAAAGAAAGGTAATATTGCCATAAATTCGTAGAACGAACACTTTTGGCAATCAAAGAAGCACCCCTGTTTGATGATTGTCTTTCTTTGGAGAAAATTCAAGAATCCACCTGAGAGAGCTCGTCTAAGATGGCAGACGATTGGAACCTTAGGATTGACTGGCCAATCTGCAGATTTATTACATGCATTAGCAATCTCCAAAGAGTCTCCAACAAAAAGGACATTTTCCAAATAAAGATCAAGAATACTCCTGAATGGCCCACAAAAATGAGAGTAACTTCAACTCCAAAGCATCAGAAACTTGAACCCAAGAATGCCTATTGTGGAACAGAACAGCCCCATTGGAGTTACGAATAACCCATGCTGCACCCAGAACCGGCCCTGAATGGAAGCTTGTCAAATATTAGTTTGAGGCTTTGAGATCCTTCAAATAATTTAGGGGTCCTTTATTTCTAGAAAATGTATTTGGTGTAATGATTGTAGAGTAATTTATATGTTCAAGTGGTTAAAGATTCACCATTTAAAGACTTTTTTTTTGTTATTTAACTCTTTTTACTTAAAAAAATTATTGGACCTAATTTTTTTCTAGGGCCGACACTAGCTGCACCACCCAATTTGCTTCTCTTATCCCAAGCCGAAACAATATTGCATTTTAACCATTCAATTGGAGGGGGTTTCCATTTTGTTTCTAAGCCTAATAAAATAGCAATATGAGCATCATGGGATGGACAATCTATCTCTTGAACTAGGAACCATTCATCTGCTTCTTTTCTACTCTTTAAGACTGTTTCCAAATTCTCCAACTTATCCGGAGAAACAAACGACGAATGGCTGAAGGCCAAAGCTCATCTCTCGATTTATGGAGAAGAAAATGCATATTGACAAATTCAGAAACATTATCCAAACCACTAGGAGGGTTAGAGAAACATGAAAGAGCCCAAATTTGTCGAGCAATACGACAAGAGAAGAGAACATGATTTATGGTTTCATCGTAAATACCATATATTTGACACGTACCTCTTTCATTCAAGCGATCTGAAACTGCAAGAGCTCCTTTTGACAATCTCTACATGAAGTTTTTTTAGTTTGGGAGAGATCTTTACTTGCCAAATCGTGAGAGACTAACTCCAAAAATCAGGTTGAGACATGATTGGTTTATTAGCCAGAATTAGCTTAACATCATCCGGATAAAAGTGATCGTTTAGACCATCTAACTTCCAAGTTTTGGAAGAAAAAAATCCAGCAAGTCTGAAACTATTAGATCAACAATAAAATAAGATATTCTTTTTCCAAGGAGGCCTTAAGATTTCAGACTGCAGCCATGGAACTTGACATACCCGAATTTGTTTTCCATCTATAAAAAAATCTACAATTTTATAAATCTCTTAATATGGATAACTAGCCATTTACAAAATCTTTGAATTTTGTAGATTATTACCTACCAGATCAAGATAATATTCTAGAAAATAAATTCTAACGTTGTTTTAAAGAAACTTCACAATTTTTGTCGACTATTATTCACAAATCATCATAATTTTCCAAATAAAAATGTTTAGATTTTAAGGAATCTCCCAACTTTTGTGGACACTTATATACTCATCATATTATATATTAAAAAAAACATTTGAGTTAAAATGTCAAACCAATAATTTTTTGCGTTTTAAATTCAATCAAAATATTGCCTACAAGTCAAAAATTTTGATAAAATAATTTGATGATAACAAAAAACCAACAATATAAAAAATTGTTAAAAATTGATGATAACAATAATTCCCAAACTATTAAATTATAGCGTTTTACAAAATCTCTTAATTTTGTGGACTATTATCTACAAAAAATCAACATAATTTTTCAAAATACAAAATTCTAGTGTTTTACAAAAACTCTTAGTTTTTGTAAATTATTATCTACTAAATCAACATAGTTTTCCAAAAAACAAAAATCTTGCGTTTACAAAATCTCCTAATTTTCTAAACTATTATCTATCAATCATCATTATTTCCAAAAAAACACTATATTTTATAAAATCTCCAAACTTTGGTGGATAATTATCTACCGATTAGCATTAATTCTCAAAATATAAAATTCTATAGTTTTATAAAATCTCTCAATTTTTTGGACCATTCTAATCCACCAAATTAAAATATTTTCCCAAAAATTCATTTTTTTACAAAATCTGTTAGTTTTTATGGACTATTTATCTACTAAATCAACATAATTTCTTGAAATAAAAAATTCTAATGTTTTATAAAATCTTTTATTTTATGGATTATTATCCACCCAATTAATATATTTTCCCAGAAATAAAAAACTTAGCCCTTTACACAATTTCATAATTTTTGTGTATTATGATCCATTAATTCAACATAATTTTCAAAATACAAAATTCTAACATTTTACAAAATCTCTTAGTTTTCATAGACGGTTATTGACCAAACCATCATAATTTCCAAAAAGAAATCTATCATTTTATAAAATCCCAATTTCAATGGATTAGTACCCACTAAATCCACATAATTTATAAAAATACAGAATTCTAACATTTTACAATATCACCCAATTTTTTGGATTATTTTTCACAAAATCAGCATAATTTCTTAAATTACAAAATTCTAGTGTTTTAAAAAAGTTCCAAATTTTTGTGGACTATTACCCATTAAATCAGCAAAATTTACTAATATTAAAAATTCTAGAGTTTTAAAATCCCTAAAATTATTTGGAGTATTATCTTCCAAATTAACATAATTTCGTAAAATACAAAATTATAATATTTCACAAGATCTCTCCGTTAATTTCTAAACATCCAAATTTCTAGTGTTTTACAAATCTCTTAGTTTATTGATTATTATCTACCAAATCAGAAAATTTTAGAAAACACAAAATTCAATTGTTTTACAGAATCTTTTGGTTTCTTGTGACTATCATCCACCACATTAACCTAATTTCTAAAAATATTAAAAGACTAGTATTTTATAAAATTTCTCATTTTTATTGACTATTATTATCCAATAAATTAGCTCAATTCCTAAAAATACAAAACTCTAGCGCTTTCCAAAATCTTACAAGTTGTATGTACAATTATCCATCAAACCAATATAATTTTCCAATATTTAAAATTCTAACATTTTACAAAATCTCTCAGTTTTGTGGACTATTATTTACACAAACGTCATAATTTCACAAAATACAAAATTCTAACATTTTACAAAATCTTTCAATTTTATGGACTATATACACGAAATTAGCATCACTTTCCAAAATACAAAATTTCTACATTTTATAAAATCTCTCAATTTTTAGAATTATTACCTACTAAAATACTCACTTTGTCCCAAATATAGAATTTTCTAAGTATTAATTTTTGTTCCACAATATAAGATTTTTTCTAATATCAATACAAGTTTAAAATATTTTTGATCTAATAATAAGTAATAAAGACTTGGTCAAAGTAAATAAACCAATTGTATTCTATCGTTAAAAAAATCTAAACTTTAAAAACTAATTTTAATGAATCATTAATGATATTGTGTGTGATTAATATGAGATAGAGGGAGTACAAAATATGAGATAGAGGGAGTAGAAAATATTATTGGAAGAGTCTGTTTGAAGAAACTAGATTTTGTTGGTACCTCGAGAACAAGAGGATATTTTGGCCAAAACTACAAACTTTGCTATTTATCATTACTATGTTCCTCGTGTAATAACATCTGCCTTAATGGCCGATTACAGTGATTACTCTTAGTACCATCGTTGATGACAAAAAGAAGAAATTCAGATTAAACTAACGAATCTGCTAATATTGGGCTAGACTTTTCTCAGCCCATTTATTATGAAGAGCAAAGAGACTCTGATCTATACTATATGAAAATTTTAATTTGGGGCCTCTGACACGTAGGCAAAATTGCCTATCCCAGCGAGTGACACGTCAGCGAGCAATTTTTAATTCGATTAACAAAAAAAAATTCTCTTTCTCTCTTAATTTTTCTGAGTTCTCTCTTTCTCTCTCTCATACGAGAAAACGAAGAAAACGAAATGGAGTAAACGAAGAAAACGAAGATTTCTCTCATAATCTATTGAGGATATATACGAAAATATATATCTCATTATATCTCATAGTTAGTTAAGATACTCTGTTATGATTTCCTTATTCTCGTTAGTCTTTAAACCTAGTTTTATGTTGTATAAATACTTGGAGATGTTGACAAAAAAAAAAATACTGGGAGATAACGTGAATACAAACACAAGTTAAGTTTATAAAATCATTCTACATGGTATCAGAGCAATTGATCCAGTAGATTTTGTTTCTCAAATTCTCGTGAAGTTATGGCTGATGGTCAACAAATACCACCAGTTGGTGGAGGGGACGATACTCTTACACCTCCGGCGGCCGTTGGAAGAACACAGGAGGTTATCTCGCCGTACATGTTGTATGCATCGGATAATCCCGGAGCTGTTATCACATCGGTTTTATTGAATGGAGAGAACTATAACGAATGGTCAAGGGAGATGCTGAATGCACTTCAAGCAAAGAGGAAGACTGTTTTCATTAAAGGATTGATAACAAAACCCACGCAAGACAGTGCAGATTATGACAATTGGTTAACTGTGAATTCAATGGTAGTTGGGTGGATTCGGTCTTCTATAGAACCGAAAATCAGAGCTACTGTCACATATGTTCCTGCTGCATATGAGTTATGGAATGATCTCAAGCAGAGATTTTCGGTTAGAAACAAAGTACAAATTCATCAATTAAAATCACAAATAACCTCGTGTAGGCAAGAATGACGAACTGTTTTGGAATATTATGGACATCTCTCTAAGCTATGGGAAGAGTTGTTAGCTTATCAACCATTACCAACTTGCAAATGTGGTGCGGCGTTGGAGTATTCTAAAGAAAAAGAGGAAGAGAAGGTTCATCAGTTCCTAATGGGACTAGATGATTCTCGATTTGGAGGTGTATGTACCACAATTATCGATAGAGATCCATTGCCATCATTGGGAGATGTTTATCAAAAGGTGGTGCGTGAGGAACAACGTATGACGATCTCAAAGAATCGAGAATCAAGACAGGATGCAATCGGGTTTGTTGCTCGACAAGGAAGTTCAGATACTGCTCAACCAAGTCTGAACTTTGCGGAAAATTCAAGTACTAAGCCTCGGGATCGGAATATGCTATGCACTCACTGTAACAGAACTAGTCATGAGAAGAGTGGATGTTGGCAAATCATAGGCTTCCCAGACTGGTGGCTAGAACGTGCCAATAATTCATCTCGTGGAAGAGGAAGAGGTGGCCGTGGTACGAATACTGGCAGAGGCAGAGGACAATACACGGCTTCTCAAGCGAATGTCGCAGCTACCTCACTTGTTCCGGAGCTCACACATGATCAATGGATGGCAATTTCAAATATTGTGCAGAATAAAGCTTCCACTCCATAAGATAAACTCTCTGGTAAGAAAGATTTAGGAGAAGTGATCCTTGATACATGAGCTTTTCATCATATGACAGGAGATTTGTCAATGTTGGCTAATATACAATCGATACCAGCGTGTTCTATAGTCTTTGCTGATGGAAGCAAATCAGCTGCGGTTCAAGTGGGAACGTACAAATTAACACCGTCTTTGTCTCTTGAACGAGTGCTATTTGTTCCGAAATTAAATTGCACACTAGTGTCTATATCCAAGTTACTTAAGCAAACAAATTGTTTTGCTATCTTTACTGACACAGTTTGTGTGTTACAGGACCGTTCTACCAGGACTATGATTGGGACCGGTGAGGAACGCAATGGAGTGTACTATTTAAAGGATGAAGCCTCAGTCAAGATACACCGGGTAGATCGTTTTTCAGATCACGCTTTGTGGCATCGAAGACTTGGGCATGCGTCCTACTCAGCACTTTCTAGACTAGATTTTCTCTTTAATTTTCCAAAAATAAAGAGTCCGGGTGACATTTGTTATCAAGCAAAACAAACACGTGATGTTTTTCAAGATAGTTTCAATAAAACGACTAAACCTTTTGAGCTTTTACATTGTGATGTCTGGGGTACGTATCGAGAAAAATCTACTAGTGGTGCAGTATACTTTCTCACGTTATTGGATGACTATTCAAGAGCGGTGTATACGTTCTTGTTATTGGAAAAATCAGAAGTAAGAAAAGTCATGCAAGACTTCTTTGCTTACACTACTCGTCAGTTTGGGAAAGCTATCAAGATCATACGACCTGATAATGGTACTGAGTTTATGTGTTTATCTTCATTCTTTAGGGAGCAAAAGGTTATTCATCAAACCTCATGCGTTTCAACTCCACAACAGAATGGACGTGTGGAGCGAAAACATCGTCACTTACTTAATGTTGCAAGGGCGCTAATGTTTCAAGCTAGTATGCCCATACGTTTTTGGGGCGAAGCAGTGTTGTTTGCGGCAAACGTTATAAATAGAACACCTGCTATGACTATTAATGGCAGAACACCTTATGAAGTATTATATGGGACAAAGCCGGATTACTCTAAACTGAAAGTGTTTGGTTTCGAGTGCTATGTGCATCATGTGTCACGGGATCGAGATAAGTTTGGCGCAAGGAGCAAAAGATGTGTTTTTGTTGGTTATGTTTTTGGTAAAAAGGGTTACAAAGTCTATGATCTCACCAAGGAGGAATTTTTTGTTTCAAGGGATGTGGTATTTCAAGAAGAAATGTTCCCTTTTGCAACACATTCTACACCGATCTCACCGTATGTCGTTACTGACACATATGAAGAAGATTGGTTAATACCACCACATAGCATGTCGCAGGACAGGGGGAGCTCGGTCATCGAACAAACCTCTCAACCAGTCGATGACCCTCTCGTGACATCCGATAATCCAGTTTTGCCCGATGTTGATATTGTCGATACGTCAGTCGCGCTACCTATTCCGTCCGTTCAGTATGATCAAGATATATCAGCACCAATTGATAGTAGTTCACCACCAGTTGTTAATGAACGTCGTGGTATGCACTCGAGAGCACCTCCAGCGAGGTTACAGGATTATGTAACATACAATGCCGTTGCTCATAAAGTACACTCTAGCGTTCTCTCCACGTCCAAATCAGATTCGAAAACGGTCTCAGGTACCACTCGTTATCCTATTAAAGATTATGTTTCAGATGCATCTTTCTCACCTTGCCACCGAGCTTTCCTTACTTCTATTACAGTTCAATCGGTGCCTAAACACTTTGGTGATGCCGCGCAAGTTCTAGAGTGGCGCGAGGCAATGAAAAAAGAGATAGAGGCACTTGAACTAAATAAGACTTGGATTATAACGGATCTTCCCTCAGATAAAGAAGCTATAGGGAGTCAATGGGTCTATACTCTAAAACATCGTGCTGATGGTACTTTAGAACGACATAAGGCCAGACTTGTCGGGCAAGGTAACAATCAAGTTGAGGGCGCGGATTATACAGATACTTTTTCACCGGTTGCAAAAATGAGTACTATACGGACGTTGCTTGCCGTTGTTGCCACGAAAAATTGGGAAGCCCATCACATGGATGTTCATAATGCATTCCTCCATGGGGATTTGAAAGAAGAAGTGTACATGAAGTTACCTCCGGGGTTTCGTCATCACTATCCGAATAAGGTGTGTCGCTTATTGAAATCATTGTATGGTTTGCGCCAAGCGCCTAGGTGTTGGTTCGAGAAACTTTCGACTGCCCTTCTACAAGCAGGTTTTGTACAATCATACTATGATTATTCACTCTTTAGTTTGCTCAAAGATGGCGTGGAGCTAAGGGTGTTAATATATGTCGATGATCTCATCATAGTTTGCAATGATTCAACATCACTAACGAATTTCAAATCCTATCTACATCGTTGCTTTCATATGAAGGATTTGGGTGTGTTGAAGTACTTCTTAGGCTTGGAAGTGAGCCGTGGTACACAAGGTATCTTCATCTCCCAACGCAAGTATGCCACTGATATCATTTCGGAGACCGGTCTACTAGCGGCTAAGCCGGCTCCAACACCTATTGAGCAGAATCACAAGTTGGCTAGTCGTGAGTCTCCTCTGTTACTTGAACCGGCGAAGTATCGCCGTCTGGTTGGTCGTTTAATATACCTTATAAATACACGTCCGGAGATTTCATATGCAGTACAAACCTTGTCTCAATTTATGCACGACCCTACTGTGGCGCAATGGGAGGCCGCTTTAAGAGTGGTTCGTTTCTTGAAAGGGTAGCCAGGACAAGGAATTCTTCTAAGCTCAACCTCGGCTCTTCGACTCAATGCCTATTGCGATTCGGATTGGGCTTCTTGTCCCATTACTCGGCGATCATTGACAGCTTACATGGTTTTTCTCGGTGACTCTCCTGTCTCATGGAAGACAAAGAAACAAGTCACCATTTCCCATTCTTCCGCTGAAGCAGAATATAGGGCGATGTCTGCAACAACTAAAGAGGTTCGTTGGCTTCGTGGGTTGCTATCGGATCTTGGCATCAACACAACAGCACCAGTCATGTTATATTGTGATAGCAAAGCCGCTATACACATCGCTGCCAACCCGGTTTTTCACGAGCGAACTAAACACATCGAGATAGACTGTCATTCAGTCCGGGATGTTGTTCAAGAATGATTTCTAGAGACCATACATATTGCAACATCAATGCAGTCGACCGATATCTTAACTAAAGCTTTGAGCCGTGATCACTTTCATGGCTTGCTACACAAGTTGGGCATCATCAACCCTAATGCACCAACTTGAGGGGGAGTATTGAGGATATATACGAAAATATATATCTCATTATATTTCATAGTTAGTTAAGATACTCTGTTATGATTTCCTTATTCTCGTTAGTCTTTAAATCTAGTTTTATGTTGTATAAATACTGGGAGATAACGTGAATACAAACACAAGTTAAGTTTATAAAATCATTCTACATAATCGTTTTCTCTCATCAGCTGTATTTTGAAGCAACGACGCCGCCGCAGTTCAGAAAGACTTGAGCAACGACGCCGTTCATCCACCGTACGCCACGGTTCCTCCGCCGTTTGAGTCCGTTGACCGAGAGATTCTTCAGATTTGCACCAGAGTCTCAGATCTGGAGATGCTACAATCGTCGACGCATGCGGTCTTCTTCTTGCTTTTTCCGGCGTCGGCGTCGATTGGGGAAGAGAGTTTTGGGCCAACCGATTAGGGTTTTGCTCAGTTTGGGGATTAGGGTTTTCCTCAGTTTTCTGCGATAATTTCACAGGTATGTCCTTCAAACTCTTTGCCTTTATTTTTGTTTGCTGAATTTTCTAAGCTGATACATATTATTGGCTTTATGTTCCATGACCAAACACTGCCGATCAATATGGAAACCGGTTTATTCAGCAGAAACTCCAGACAACAACCACTGATGAGACAAACATGGTCTATGAGGAGGACGAAAAGTTTTCTTTCGGTGGAGAGATAACCTTTCCCTTATCTCTACTCCCTATACGTTCAAGGTCTCTCTCTCTAACCCGAATTGTGTCCAGTTACTACACGTTTTAATGAGTTAAAATCAATCGAATTTCAGCTCTAACAAATCGAATTTGAACTATTGGAATTCTGGGTTTTTCGTAGAGTATTCTTTTTCTTTCTTGGCGTTGTTTGTGTTCGTTTAGGGATTTGGGGAAAATTATCAAATTTTTGCGATCTTGAACCTGAATTAGATTGAAAAATTAAACTGTAGTTATGTTTCTATTTTGTGAAGCTTTATCTTTTTTTCTTACATGATTAGTGGAGCAACGGAAATAACCGGAGTTTGCGAGGACTTCCTACTGCAGTTGTACAGTATAACGAATGGCAAGGTGGTGCTTTGATTGCTGTTTGTTACGAAGCTCGTAAATGTGGCGTCAAGCGGTTAGTCTAATCAGATAATTGCATCTTTCTGTTTCCAATTGTATCAAAATTAAACCGGTGTTTTGGATGAGTTTTTTCAGGTCAATGAGAGGGGAGGAGGCTAAGGCTGCTTGCCCTCAAATTCAATTGGTTCAAGTTCCAGCAGGTGCGTTCTTTTGTATGTTTGCTATATTCTGTTCTCTTAGATATGCACCAGTTTGCTAACTAAGTTTCTTTACAGCTTAGCCATATCATCAAGATTACTTCAGGTTCCTTTCCCAAAGCAAACAATGTTGACAACAGATGATTTGGTAGACAATGTTACAGCTCCTCCGGTGCCTATCAGAACAGCTGGTGGAAATACGCATGTTATGATTGAGGAGGACTCTATAACTTCGTTTGTTCAATACTGCTGTGATGGATGCTCGACCGTTCTTATTCTGAGAAGAATGTGGCATTGCACCGTTTGTCCAGATTTTGATTTATGTGAGGCATGCTATGAAGTGTTAGATGCAGATCGTCTACCACCACCACACACTCGCGATCATCCCATGACAGCGATCCCTATAGAAGTGGAGTCACTTGGTGCAGACACCAATGAGATTCAGTTCTCTGCGGATGAAGTAGGTGTTACTAATGTGATGCCGGTGATAACCGGTAGCGTCCCACAAGCTTCAACCCCCTCAATCCATGTCTTGGAACCTGGTGAATCTGCTAAGTTTTCTGCCTCAATGACAGATCCTGTTTCTATCTCACCCTCAAAGCGAGCAGTAAATTCTTTAATTCTCTCTGAGTTTCTCCAAGAGTTGAGTG
>OVAO01001393.1:1151-14488 GCA_900406285.1 Biscutella auriculata
TTGATGTGCCAGCTACGAATGAGCTAAACTTATTGATACAATTGTATAACTTGGAAGATCCTCTTGTCTCTTGCCAACCAATGCATGGTTGTACCAAAATTTATAACACATGTATGTTGAAAATCTTTGGCTTTGTCTCTACCAATTTCGGAAATATATGATTAATGAGTCGGGTTATTAATTAGTTTATAATATATAAAATATTAGTGATTAAAAATTTGACTCACTCCCATGGGACATCTCCAACGAGCATCCAATCACCATCTTTGTCCTCGTAGCTTGGAACATACTCAGAACTATTGAGCAGATCCATAAGCTTGCTCTCGTTCATGAAATCTATCATTCGTTGTGCTCCATAGTTTCCTTGAAATTATTTCAACAACATTCATTCACAAATCATATAAACCTATATATGATGATCTTATATATGAGATTTGTAACACGTACCCATAGTGAAAGAGCTGAACATTTTGGACAAAGCATCAGAGAGGTCCTGATAGCTTTTGTACATCCTGAGGTCAACCTTCCTCAGGTAAGGAGCACCGTCCATAGAGACCTTCACCAAGGCGGCTCCTCCACCGCCCTTCTCGCTGCTGGCTTCTTCCGCACCGTTGTTCTTCTGTTGACTCATCAGATTCTTCCGGTAGTTCCTCACAGGTGGCCATCCCACCACTTGTGCTCTATTAATATACAACAACATTACTTATTTTTGTCTAATTTCCAACTAATGTTATTATTACTTACCATTATTTTGACTCTTTTGGCCTCATTATAAATGTTTACCTTTTTAGTTTGCTTCTACGTATGCATAAGTTGGTTTTAAAGCACATCAATCAAGCTCTTATATTGTTTCTTTTGGGTAAATAATTTCTTTCTCATATTGTTAAATAATAATAATTTCAAAAGTTAAAAAAACATACAGCATCCATATATACATATATATATATATATTGGGAATTATATATTTATATTTATATATTTTAAAATTGCAAACTNGAATTTCTTTCTCATATTGTTAAAAAATAATAATTTCAAAAGTTAAAAAAACATACAGCATCCATATATACATATATATATATATATATTGGGAATTATATATTTATATTTATATATTTTAAAATTGCAAACTGAAAGAAAATTAATTCTTTCGGAGTCAACAATTTTTTTTGCACATATCTGGATTTTAACTGTTAAGCGTCAACCACGTTTAAATTAATCTTATTTTCTGGGTAAACGGGTTGTTTATAATATTTAGAAATGAGAAGAATTTAACTTCAGTGTTAAGCATTTTTTTTTCTTTTTAAAAGCTTATAAATATTTATGAGAAGTATGTAATATTTCACATTACGAATTTCAAGAATCATTACTTTGTTCGTATGTTTTTGGAAATCCCTGGCAATATTTAAAATCTTGGACACAATGAAATTTATTTAGATATATATATGTAGAGCTTACTTAGCCGGAGGCTTAGAAGGATCTTTGAGGAGAGTCCTGTCCTTGGGAGCTGAGGCGACGTTGTTGAGATCGACGGCTCCTTCTTTGTTAGAGTGAAGATTGAGAATGAGATCAACTGTCTCGGAGAAGCCTCTCTTGTTCCCCACCGCCGATTTGGCGGGACTTTCAACGGCTTGATCAGCACCGCCGGGGAGGCCAAGACAGAGCTCCGTCGCCTTGAGATTCATAAGCTGTCCGATCATATCACTTGTTATTCTCTCTTTCTGATTTGGTAAGAGGGGAAGAAGAAAGGAGAGGAAGAGGTCATAATAATATAAGGAGAGAAGCTGGTGGTGGGGTGTATTTGTTCGTGTAATTGCATCTGCATGTCCCTTCGCTTTTTTTTTTCTTTTCATTTTATGTGGTGATTTTGGACACGTGGGCTTGATTTGATTAGTTGTTAGACAATTACTAAAATTTTAAATTAGGATTATATCGTTTAATTAATCATTCCGCAATAAAGATTTTAGTGGTGCGTAGGGGCAATTATGAATAGTACGAAGGTCTTGTGATTAAAAATGATGATAAATCAATCGGAATCATACTCTAGACATTTGTTTAAAAGTCGTTTCTGTGTTATATATATATTCTGAATTCATAACTTCTTATAATTTTAAGTGAGTCCGACGGAAACACTAATTTCATTAATATGCAAATTCTTGCGATTCTTACATGATAATTTCTCACACTTAGTAGGTATATCAAACATAAAAAAACTCTAAAATGCTAGGTAAAAAGTAAAAAATGGATTAAATTTAAAATAAATAAAATTCAAAATAATAAAATATTTGATAAAAATATTAATATTATATGTAATACGATGGATGTAAGTATGATGTTGTTCGTTTGTACATTCAAATGGATAATTTGGATGAGGTTACCATATGATGTTGTTTAGTATCAAAAAATGATTCATCTAGATAGGCCACCTAGATGCACAATCTAGATAAACATTCTATATGAACCACTTATATGAGTTACAAATTTAGGAACAATTCTAAGATGCATCTTAATGAGTTTGAATCTCAATGAGTTTTGAATGTACATCTAGATGCATCTCAAAANTTCAAAATACGTTTTTGGGAAACACAAGAAAAACCACGTATTCGTAAAAAATCAAAGAAAATCACCATTTTTCCGAGAAACACAAAAAATTACATATTTTCCGGCAAATCACGAAAATCACCTATTTTTCGAAACACACGGAAAAATCATAATTTTCTCCTGAAATACACGGAAATCACGTTTTTCTGGAAAATCACGTTTTCCCCTANCTCAAAATATGTTTTTGGGAAACACAAGAAAAACCACGTATTCGTAAAAAATCAAAGAAAATCACCATTTTTCCGAGGAACACAAAAAATTACATATTTTCCGGCAAATCACGAAAATCACCTATTTTTCGAAACACACGGAAAAATCACAATTTTCTCCTGAAATACACGGAAATCACGTTTTTCTGGAAAATCACGTTTTCCCCTAGAAAAACACGGAAGTTACGTTTTCCCAAAAAAACACGGAAAATCACGTTATTCCACGAATATAACATTTATCCCCCATAAAAACACGACATGATCGGTACTCGATATCGGTACGAAGAGAAGAGCATATACCAATCACATGTATCAATCGACTCTGACTGATACATGCCCTTGCCCAAGACGAAACTTGATACCTGTCAAGCCGTACTGGTCACTACTAACTAGAATCGAAGCAGCGATGCGATGTCAACACACGAGAGTTGACCAAATATTTAACCTTATGTTTTGGTTTAAACTATAAGTAGTCTTATAAACCTAGTTTTTGAGATATCTTATCACATCTAGTCATAGTTTCTATTGATTTCTACTTCCATATTCTTCTATTTATTTGTTTAAGTTCATGATTGTGCATAAATCCATTATGAGATTTTTTGCTTTGATGATTGATGAGTAGTCCTTCTCTAAGTTTGTGGGTTAGGTAGATTAAGGTGATTAAGTGAATGTGTGATGTTTAAGGCTTAGTGTCCATTGATCTTTACTCATTTGATGTCCTTAGTGTCATTCTAATCTAGAGCCTAGAAAAATTGTTGCCCGTAAGGTGTTCGATGAAATGTCAGAATGAATCAAATGTTGTTCTAAGTGAGACCTAGCCAATGGATTGTGTTAGAGAAGCTTAGTGGTTGAATGTGCAAGACCTTTATGCTTTCTTTGATTGCAATTACTCAAGGGATTCTATTAGTTGTATGATTAGGAAAGGGATTAGTGCTACGAGAGTGGATTAGTCTAAATTAGGAAGTTTTAGACCAAAGATTAATATTGTATGATTGAATTGAGCATCTTAAGCATGAACTTGATTACCCAAGTCGATAACCTTAACCCGTTTGCTTAGTCATTTAATTGTTGTAGACCTTATGCGCTTTTGTTGACTTTTCTTGTTGCAGTTTACAGAGCATTAACTTTCGTTGACTTTGTGTTTCGTTCTCGTTTATGCATGTTAGGATTGTTAGTGACAAACAACTCCTTTCCTACTCGACCTAGACGGACCGAATTTTCTAGAATCTTAGTTATATGTTCCATCTTGATTTGATTTGACATTAAACCTCCATTATACCCTTAAAACAAGGTAAAACCAAGTTTATGAATTGGCGATGTTGCTGATTCGGAGGTTGTGATTTACTTTGCATGTGGAAGAGAACCACCATGACTAGAGGGATACCAAAGAATAAATTATTGAAGGATATAAAGAGGTTTTATAGGGACGAGTCCTATCTATACACTCTTAGTAAAGACGACTTATACCGAAGAAGAAGTCGAGGGGATTCTAATGCATTGTCACAGATCGACATATGGGGCACACTTTGCCACTTTCAAGACCGTCTCAAAGATTCTTCAATCGGGATTTTGGTGGCTAACTTTGTTTAAGCATGCTCATCAGTTTATGTGCATGCGACTCATGCCAAAGGAAAGGCAACATCAAAGGAACAAGATGCCACAAAATCAGATCATGGAAGTGGTGATCTTCGATGTGTGGGGAATAGATTTCATGGGACCGTTCCCATCGTCATACGTGAACAACTATATCATGGTAGTTATTGATTATGTCTCCAAGTAGGTCGAAGCTATAAACAAGTCCCACAAATGATTCCAAGGTGGTGCTCAAAATGTTTTAAAGCATCATCTTCCCGAGGTTTGGTGTCCCGAGGGTAGTGATAAGTAATGACGAATCGCATTTCATCAACAAGGTTTTCAAAGGGTTGCTCATGAAGCATGGTTTGAAGCACAAGGTGGCCACACCATACCATCCCCAAAAAAAATGGCATGTCGAAGTATCGAACAGAGAAATCAAGGCCATCCTGGAGAAGACAGTTGCGGTAACAAGAAAAGACTGGTTCACCAAGTTGGAAGACGCACTATGGGCGTAGAGGATCGCGTTCAAGACCCCCCTCGGGACAACACCATTCAACTTACTATATGGTAAATCTTGCCACTTACTAGTGGAGCTGGAGTAAAAGGCATAATGCGCAGTCAAGCTCCTAAATTTTTACTTCAAAATCGCTAAGGAAAAGTGGCTGATTCAGCTCGAAGAACTAGATGATATTAGGCTCGAAGCCTATGAGAGTGCTCATCTCTACAAAGAGCGTACCAAGACTTTCCATGACAAGAAGATTCTCCACAAAGAATTCAAGGAAGACGATTTGGTACTGCTTTTAAACTCCAGGTTGAAACTCTTCCTGGGAAAGCTTAAGTCAAGATGCATTGTCCAGTCCTTTCGTGGTAAAAGAGGCTTGATCATTCGACCACATGGAGCATTTGTTCTATGCAACAAGGATGGAGGAGAGTTTGTGGTTAATGGGCAAAGGTTAAAGCCATACACGGCCCATGAAGTCACCGAGAAGGGAGACACGATGTCTCTTTCAAACCCGACTCAAGGATAACAAGTAAGAACATCGAGCTAGAGACGTTAAACAAGCTCACTTGGAAGGAAATCTCATGGTATCCTTGTATATATCATTTAATCTAGTTTGGTTCTTGTTTTTGCTTTTGATTATGGTGTTTAAGTTTCCTTGCAAATGCTTAAGGTTGGCTCGTTTGAGGTTTAAACAGTTTCATGGAAAAAATAGAAGGGTATCGATCTATATAAAGTGGTATGAGACCACCGGTACAAAGCTGGATCCGAAATATAGAGTAGTGTAGGGGAGAATGAGTCGATACGGGAACTCGATATGACTACACCGGTCAGTACATACCAATATAACTTTATGTCTGAATTAGAGGCTTATACCAGTTGATTTCATCTGATACAAGAGATCAATATGGGTACACTGGTGAGTATACCGGTATGTGCCACCTTCTCCTATGATGGAGAATTTGACCCTGATGCGTATTACTATTAGGTACCCATTCACACCCTTTACATATGCATTTCGTTTTCTTTTCCCTTTGCTTTCGGTTTCTCCTCCGAGATTGAATTCACACAGAGAATGTTCGATATAAGTTTGGGGGAGAAACCACCTTCTAACATGGTGTTCTATTTTTTATCATGTCTCAGATGCATTTTTTATCACTATGTTTTGATAAAAACAGAAAAAAAGGAAAAAAAAAACAAAAAATATTTTCCTTTTTTGGATTGAGTCTAGTTGCATATGCATAGGGAACTTGTGATGATGGATACTTCCTCTTAAGTTTAGAATAATCGTTTTGAATAACTTAAGGCTACTATACTAAGAAGGGACACTCACTAAACTGAAGCATCTTAGGTATTCTTTCCATATGACTTGTTTTGGGCGCTTGAATTGATACTTTTAAGGGTTCTTGTCAATAGGTTTGAGACCGTTAGTTCATATCCTCAATTGGGTACCTAAGGACTTACAATTGAGCCTGAAAACCCTCTCTCTGTTCTGGTTGATATGCCCAATAAGAATTGTGGCTAATCAATCATTAGGAAAAGAAAAAGAAAAAAGAAAAGAAAAAGAGAAAAAGAGAAAAAGAAAGAAAACGAAGAAAAGAAAAGTAAAAAGAAAAGAATAAGGTGGTCGGTTAAAAAAATTAGAATGATACCCAAGAAGCATTGTAGGAGCGGTCGACTACCAAGAAAACCCAAAAAACCACCCAAAAGAATAAAACTAATTAGGCCAAAGGCCGGTTTGAATATATAAAGATAGAGAGGGGAAAGGGTTTTGATGCTAGAGTCGCCTGAAGAACCTGAAAGAGTTGAGAAAAGAATTTTTTGGTCAGTCTCTTACTGGTAAAAGTAAAATCCTATCTTTAACTTAATAAAGAGTCATGTGATGGTGTCTAGGCTTTAATGTGTGTTAGATGCTTTAAGATGCTAGAGAGTCGTCCAAAGGACCTGAAAGAGTTGAGAAAAGGATTATCGGTCAATCTCCTATTGGCAAAGACTACGTCCTATCTTTAAATATAATAAACAATCTTGTGATAATGTTTGGGTTTTTATTTGAGTTAAATGCTTGGGTTTTAGGTTTGGATGTGGGTAACTTAAGATTTGCTTAGTCTACATTGCCCACTCGATTTTCTGACTTGTTGCCTATATATATGAGATTTCCGCATTTTTAAAACCTCTTTCCCTTCCTGATCTTTGTTTTGCTTGAGGACAAGAAAGCAACAAGTTTGGGGGAGTTGATGTGTAACGTTTTTGGTCTCTTTTAACCGCCTTTTAGCCTCGTTTTCATTAGTTTATGATGCATTTAGAGTTGTTTAGGTTGCATTTGCATGCATTTCATGTTTCAAGTGTTAAAGATGAGCTTTTTGGAGAAAATAGGTCGAAATGAGCGAAGGAGCAAAAACATAGACCGATATTGGTCACACTGGACCAGTCTAAGACGCCGATATGAAGAAGGGACTTGTGTCGACCATGTCTATTGGGTGTATCATCTCGGTACGAGGGGGAATTGTAGACAAAGATGGGTACCAGTCAAATCTTTCTGGTACTCGATAACGGTACGAAGAGAAGAGCGTATACTAGTCACATGTATCGGTCGACTCTGACCGATACAAGCCCCTACCCAAGAAGGAATTTGATACCGGTCAAGGTGTACCAGTCACCTCTGACCAGTACCGAAGCAGACGAAGTCAACACACGAGAGTTGACTAAGCATTTTACCTTATGTTTTTGCTAAGACTATAAATAGTCTTAAAAACCCTAGTTTTTGAGATATCTTATCACATGTAGTCTTTTATCTTAAATTCCAAAAAGACTACTCTTGAAGCTTTCTGGTTTTTTTGTGATTAATCATAGTTTATATTGATTTCTACGTACATCTTCTTCTATTTCTTTTTTTTTTTAAATCATGATTGTGCATAAATCCGTTATGGGATTTTTTCCTTGAACATGATTAGTGAGTAGTCATTATCTAAGGTTATGGGTTGGGTATATTAAGGTGATTAAGTGATTGTTTTTGATATTTAGGGCTTAGTTTCCATTGATCTTTACTCATTTGACGTCCTTAATGCTAGATTATAGTTGATCATTCTAATCTAGAGTCTCACTACAAAAAAAATTTCATTGATAGCACTCCACCATAGCACGAATTGTCTAAATGCTATCGTAGACAGTTTCCAGGATTTTTAATCGTCTATTATACCACATAAAATATGCTATTCTATAGTTTCACTAAAAAAAACCGAAATTGTGTTTAATCCAACAAACATATGCCAATTACCCATTACATCATCAAATTTGTTCAACTAGTTTGTTAATTAAGTTCATAGCANAACATAAAATATGCTATTCTATAGTTTCACTAAAAAAAACCGAAATTGTGTTTAATCCAACAAACATATGTCAATTACCCATTACATCATCAAATTTGTTCAACTAGTTTGTTAATTAAGTTCATAGCACGAACATATGTTTAATCCAACAAAAATATGTCAATTACCCATTACACGCATTTAAGAACTACTATTGTAGATGTTTGTAGATTTTCGATACTATATCATAGCACGAAAACACGCTATGTTAGATTTTTCCAACATTTAGCAAAATATTTCAAGAAAATTTTCCAATTACCTCTATTGGGTTTTGTGGGTTAGATGGTGTTTATAGGGTTTTACTGCATACTTTTTTTTGGGTTATAGTTTGAGTTTATTTCAACATTCCCATTTCACAAAAATAAAAACTATATTCGGTATATATTGTTACATTTCAATATTTACATATTTAATTTAACAAATAAATATATTTTAAGATTTTAACATTAGATAGCGTTATATTAATGCTATCGTATCGTTAAATTTCATAGGAGGAAACTATTTCCGCCACACTATGTGAAAATAAGCTAAAATTTGGTGTGACAGAATTAAGTTCCTGTCTTATGAAATTTAACGATACGATAATATTAATATAATGCTATCTAATGTCAAAATCTAAAAAAATATTTATTTGTTAAATTATATATGTAAATATGTAAAATTTGACACCAATCTCCTCAAACCCTAAACTCAAAAATTTAAAACACTAACCCTTAACTTTAATATTTAAAATTTTCAAGTTCCCTCTTGTTTTAGGGGTCATATGGAGTTTATGATTAGCTATTTAGGGGTTTGAACACACAAAATTGATGTTTTGGTGTTTGATGTTTTGGTGTTTGAGAACAAAATAAAAATGCAAATGAAATTAACTAAAGAAATACATTTCCGAAAATAAAATAAAATTCATAAGTTTGGGTTTTATGAATCACATGAGGTTTAGGGTTTAGGTTATACTTCATACCTGTGTTTTGTGGGTTATAGTTAGAGTTTATTTCAACATTCTCGTTTCGCAAAAATAAAAACTATATTTGGTATATACTCTAACCCTAAATCCTATTTATATACTACTTTTAAAAAACTAATTTCATAAATAAATCCTATATATATAAATACTAAACTCTAAACTCTAATACTCTAATATTGTAATCCTTATCTCAAATTTTTTTGTAACTCTAAACCCTATTTTTCATCCCTAAACTCTATTTTTCATCACTAAACCTAGATCAATATAAATTAAAATTGAAACTATAAATAAATATTTAGATGTAAATAAATTAAAAATTAAAAATATTAACAAAGAATAAATAAATATTTATATCAAAATAAATTGAAATTTGAAACTAATAGCACAGAATAAATAAATATTTAGATAAAAATGAAAAATAAAACTATTAATAAAGAATAAATAAATATTTAGATACCAAAATAGAAAATGAAACTAGTAATAAGTAATAAATAATAAATAAATATTTAGATCACAACAACTTTAACATACAAACTATTAACAAAAAATAGTTAACACACAGATTAATATCTGATTGGTTAATCTTATTTCATTAGGATCACCTTTTGTTGATCTTGGATCGTTGATAAACTTCGATCCAACGATCGAGATTTGTCCTTTTTTCTAATTCTTCACTTTCTCATCTCTTTTCTCTTCGATCGTGCGAAACTCTTCGATCATGTCTTCTCTCTCACGCAAGACACAATTTGGCACACACCGACGGTGAAGAGAGGCGAGGGCCGACACGTCGACGGTGATCTGGTGAGGCAAGGTGAGTGAATCAAGTTAGCAAAGGCGAGGCGAGGCTTCTTCTTCTCCTTTGATGCCCATCTCTCCGCTGCAAGGTTTCACGTCCAGACCCGGCGAGGTCGAGCGTTGAGGCTTCACGTCTCTCACCCTCGGGGGTGCAGGCGGCGAAGCAATCAGAGAATGAGGAGAGGAGGGCATTGGGACCTAGGCTCGCATGAGAAAAAACAAGAGTCCGTCGGAGGAGCACGTTAGAGGAGCTGTCACCGTCGATGGGACAAGGGCTCAACCAATTTTTGGTTTTCTTTATGTATTGTTTATATAATTTTTTGTATTTAATGTATTTTTAACTCAAACATATATTTAATAATTATATACAAAATTAATCTATATATAATTAATATATTTATATATATTTTTAATAATTAATGTATAATATTTATTTTATTTATAATAGCATTTTTCTGAAAAACTATTATAGATAAAAACAAGTATAATAACATTGTTCTAGAAACACTATTATATATGGGATAAGTATAATAGCACCAGAACAAAAACGCTATTACATGTGTATACCTACGATAACTGCGACAAACAAAACATTTATGGAAACACTAGCAGTTTTTAGGTGCAATCAATGGAGGTTTTTCTTGTAGTTTCTAGACAAATTGTTGCTCGGAAGATATTCTATGAAATATCTAAATGAATCAAATGTTGTTATATATGAGATCAGGAAACTTAGTGGTTGAATATGTTAGACTTTGATGCTTTCTTTGATTGCAATAAGTCAAGGGATTGTATTCGTTGCATGATTAGGAAAGGGATTAGTGCCATGAGAGTGAATTAGTCTAAATTAGTAAGTCTTAGTCCAAAGATTAACATTATATGANTTTGATGCTTTCTTTGATTGCAATAAGTCAAGGGATTGTATTCGTTGCATGATTAGGAAAGGGATTAGTGTCATGAGAGTGAATTAGTCTAAATTAGTAAGTCTTAGTCCAAAGATTAACATTATATGATTGAATTGAGCATCTTAAGCATGAACTTGATCACCCGAGCCGATAACCTTAACTCGTTTGCTTAGTCTTTTAATCATTTTAGCCCTTAATCGTTTTTGTTGAGTTTTCTTGGTGCAAATGACTTTACATTGACTTATGTTGACTTTATGTTTCGTTCTCGTTTATGCATGTTAAGATTGTTAGTGAAAACAACTCCTTTCCTACTTGACCTAGACTAGACTCTATTTTCTAGAATCTTAATTGTCTATTTTATCTTAATTTGGTTCGACATTATAACCCCACTATACACTTAAAACCGGGTAAAACCAAGTTTATCACTTGGTTCTGGATCGATCGATTCAGAAAGCCATGAAAAAAAGTTTTATCTTTCTTTGACTATATCGATCGATCTCCAAATAAAGACAGAAAAAGAAACAGAAAGAATGCTTCGTTTTTATATTGGGTTTAGTTTCACTTCATGTTTAGTAGTTTCAATTTAGATTGGATTTTTTATTTCTATTTCTAGGCAGGACAGGGAGTCATGGTCCCTCACTTATCATTTTTCTCCTCCGATATTGCATAGGAACATGAAACTTCTTGACAACTTATTATGAGCACCCTAAACACATTAAACTCACCATCAAATTAGTCTCCCTTCATAGTCACCCCTCTTTCCTTGATTAAAATATTTCTTGATGAGAAACTCACGCCAACTTTTAATTACTGTAGTGAGTTAACTGATGTAAATCCAAATCTATTCAGGTTTAAGGCTCAAAGTATGAACAAGTTTGGACGATCATTGTGGCAATCTGAAGAGAATACAATAATAAGTTTACTTTTATGTGGTCTACATGTCAAGTTTAGTTCAGGTCCCTCTGAAGAGAAGAGAGTCCCTACGATTCTCCCTTCTTGGATTTTTCCTTAGGGGAATTAGTCTAGCGGTAGAAAATGAATAATCGATTTAGTGTTATGAACTTTACTTGATTCGTTTATTACCAAACTTGCTTAGTTCGATAGGATGTAAACAAACGTTGGATTAATGGATTTCTAGGCACTTGATTTCAACATCCAAACACGGGAAAGACCATTTGGTAGAACGTTATCAACTTTAGTTTAGTGAACATTTTCATATTTTGTCTAATATCGTGTTTGTTTATATCGATGGGATGTCAACAAAAGTTAGACTACTAGGATTTCTAGGCAAGAGCTATTAGGCGTAAGATTCAATGTCTCGACACGAGGTTAGTTTTACTTTAGAGATTTGGGTTATAGATCTACACTTCTTTGACTCAGCCAACAATTTAGATAGCTCTTGAGCCTCCCTTAGAATTCTCTAGGTTCAATTGATTGCTTATCTTATCTATACTTGCTTTATGTGATTTTAGTATTTAGTGTTTTCATTACTATTAAGTTACAAAACCACTTTCATTTATTGTTTCGTTTTAGCTATTATCTAGTTTTATTGTCTCTTCATATTATCATTTTAATCTTTATGGATATGATCTTTGTGTACTACTGCGATTAGTTGTTGTGCACTTACAATTAGTTATTTGTGTTAAAACCTAAGATATCAATCATACCACTTGCATCATCTTCCACCTCTTCCTCTACTCACACCATAGTTGTCATGTTGAGATAGCGTGTCCATGTTGTTAGCATACATAAGCTTTTCTTGATGGACTTATTGATCTTCTTTATCACATATTCGTTCAAAAGTCTTTAACCTTCCCATTATATTCTCAAAACTTGTAGCATTAAGATCTAGTACTTGTTCTAGAGAGGCCACATTATATATATATATATTTCTTACGAGGAATACTCTTAAGAAAAAATTGTTGGAATCACTTTGATTCTTCAATGTTTGCTTCTAAAGCATCTGATGAGATTTTGGAAAGTTTTCCCTAAAAATCATCTATTTCTCTAAGGCTTTCATCTTTAGTCGATCGAAGTTAACAAGTAGCATTTACAGTCTTGCTTCTCTAACCCTTTCAACTCCCACATGTCTTGCTCGGATAGCCTCCTATACCTTCTTCACTATATCAGGCTCTCCAACGTGCATAATAAATGCCTTAGATATGGACTACAACTACAACTACAACGTCATAGCCATGTCGTTCTTCTCGCTTTTGGTCGTGCGAATTTCCACTACTTCCTATACCTTAAGCACTTTCAATGTTATCATCATACATATCGCCCGTACAATATAGTTTATTGAGGTGAACATCAGACATTGGATCGATGATGGTTACCATGTGATGTCACAAAACTATGATACCAATTATTGAATTTGGAAAGATTATAAGACTAAGGATAAATAATAATTCTCTTTATTAACTTTAAAAA
>OVAO01001394.1:0-15328 GCA_900406285.1 Biscutella auriculata
CGAAACACATACAACATAAAATCCGAATAAACTTAAATGGAAGGAAACAACCGGATTTGTTAGAGAAAATCACATACCCGACATTTTCTCTGGTGTTGATACGGAGACAGACGAATATAATAGAAAAGGAAGAAAAAGATAATGATGATAACGATAAGGAGAAATTAACGAAGAAGGCGGTAAAAGAGTTCAAAAATGAAGATCGTATAAGCAATGAAGTTATCGCTGCGGTGAGGATTCGTCAATTTGAATAAAGTAATTGAAAGGTTGTGAAAAATTGCTACAAATATTGAGAAACGTAATGATGTTGTGTGGTTAGATAGTTTAGTTAGGAAGAGAGTTGAAAGGGCAAGAACGTAAAATGATACGGCTCAGGTGCACTTTTTTTTAGGGTGCGTTTATTTCTAATTATTCTGAAAAAAATCACTTGAAATCTAATACTCCATTTTTTTAATAGTTGAATCAATTAAAACCTGAACCAAATTATGTGAATGAACCAGAACCGTCCCAAATAACAGGCCAAAAACAAACAATCACACAACAAAATGCTATATATTAACTTCTATTTTAAGAACAAGGACATGTTGGCAATAATAATTAACACGTAAAAAATGTTACAAGATACATCCATTTGACGTTTTCTCTCAATATCCTTTTCTCTTAAGAGCAGAGAGATCACAACAAGCATAACGTAATACAAGTAAAGAGCAAATCCCAAGTATGGTGCAAAAAATGGACTTGATAGTAAGAANTATGGTGCAAAAAATGGAATTGATAGTAAGAAGAACTCACTCAAGCACTTGCTTTGTTTCCTATCAAATGATGAAGAAATAAACCAGCTGCAACACTCACGTTTAAGCTCTCCACAGCAAGAAATGATCTGAATTCNCTTGATAGTAAGAACTCACTCAAGCACTTGCTTTGTTTCCTATCAAATGATGAAGACATAAACCAGCTGCAACACTCACGTTTAAGCTCTCCACAGCAAGAAATGATCTGAATTCTTCGCCTTCTGCATCATCACTCTCTGTAGTTGCAACAACACCATTACACATATTACCACTAATCCGAACTAACTCAGTACATGATCTCTCTACTAATGGTCTTAAACCCGTTCCTTCATTCCCCAAGACAAGAATTGTCGGGCTACCAGTTGAAACCTCGTTTAAAGCAACAGCCTTTGGAGAAACCGAACCACCGACTACACGCCAACCATTTTCAGCAGAAGATTCTAAAAACTGCATCATGTTTTTGCAGTACCTGAGTTCCATTACTTCCAGTGATCCAGCACTTGCTTTACTAACAACTGCACTCAATGGAGCTGAGTTTTTAGCGCATACCACAACACCCGTGGCTCCAAAAAAGTATGCTGATCTTATGATCGCACCTAAATTCTGAGGATCAGTGACTTCATCGAGAGCTACCCAAAGAGAGGATTTCTCTTCCTCTGATGAAATAGGATCTAGTTCTTTCACTTTCACCAATTCCAATGGTGAAGCATCGAGTACCAATCCTTGATGTGGTCTGTTATCAGCCACCATGTTGAGATCATGCTTCGAAGTCTCCTTAATGTCTAACCCAAGTTTTTCAGAGATTTTCAGGACTTTCTCGAACCCTTTCTTGTCTTTCTTCTTCTTATTGTTACTGCTCAAATCCAAACCTTCTTGAACATAGAGAGCATAGAACTCTCGTCTCCCAACAGAGAGTGCAGCTAAGACTGGACTTACTCCATACACTACTTCACCAACCAGCCTAGGCACGCTTGACTCGGTTGCCTCTTGCCACGTTTTCCTACCCCAATTCTCTTGCCTATTCCAGCTTCGGTATGCTGCATTTTCACGCCCTTGATCTCTTACATCATATCTATTGAACCTATTTTTGATCTCAGACCACCTAGTATCATTTGGCTCTTCTTCAACGATCCCACCATCATCTTCATTGTCAATTCCTACATCTTCTTCAGGGATTCTATCATCTCTTCTCTCCCAAGATGACCGGTTAATTCTTTGTTCTTTCGCCGGTTTATCATCATTAGCCACCCAGATTGAATTCCCACTAGCTCTCTTGCTTTCTTCTTCAATTTCAGTGATTCTATCATCTCGATTCCTTGTTTCACCATTACCTCTGAATCTACTTTTCCTATAAGAAATCGAATCATTTCTCCCATCTTGTTTCTCCCAAGCAGATCGATTAGGTCTCTGGAATCTTTCTTCCACTGGTTTTTCACCAGATTTCACCCAAATCGAATCTCCACTAGTTTTCTCCCACGAGGAAGAACGGCCATTACCGCCATTTCTCTTCTCTCGTATAGCTTTCGATTCTAATCTAGATTTTCCTCTACTAGTTCGTTTGCCAAATCTCTGGGAACCAAAACTCGAAAAGTTTCTAGCAGTTTCAGCTTTCCCCAACATACTAATCTCCATAGATTTAAGGGGAGAACTAACTAACCCAGTCGAAACATCTGTAAATGCATACAACTTAACTGGTAAAAATGGGGATTTCGAGAACTGAAAACAACTTTTAACTGCTGTTTGTTGCAAGGATACCCTAATTGCCATCGGAAATCCTTGGCTTCTTGTTAGACTACAGTACATGATTTGGGAGTACACAGACGACAAAATTCAAAATATTTTTTTCCGGTGGAGAAAGGTGAATCTGCGCTCTCAGAAAACGGAAGTTAAGGATTCTCCCATTGATAAACAATCAGATTTTTAGGGTTTAAAGGAAAGACCAGAGGAAGGAGAAGATAAGAAAGAAGTGAACAAACAAAAATGCTGCGCTATACGACGTCGTTGTGAGTATTTTTGTAATTTGTACTATCTGAATTACTGTTTAAAAAAAAAAACTGAATTACTGTTTATTTACGAATTCGGTTCGGTTTAGGCTTCTGAATTTTAGTTTCTGGTTTCATGGATTGTTGAACACCAAATTCGTTTACTTTAATCAAATCATTAGAGTTAAACATGTCTTTAGCTTATAATTTTTTTTTAAAATTAACATTAATAATTAATATAATGATTTATGGTTCGATTTTAAAATTTATATGAGAATATTTCGTAAAATCTAATTAATTAAAATAATATTAGGATTAATACTAGTTATAAATATTGTTAGGATTTGTGAAATTTATATAACAATAAATTTTAAATAATATTTGATTTAATGTTGATAAATTCAATATATTATTAAATGAATTATGTTTTAATTCATTTTTTCCAAACAAAAAGTGTTTTTTCTTTTTATCGTAACCCTACATCTACTTCATCCTCCGTCCCCGCCCATTGCTTCCTCCGACTGGTGGCCGACTACCATGGTAGTGGTGTCGCCGGTCCCTGTCTTCTCTCCTTTCCTTTGTTTAGTGGTTTCGAGTCTTTGTTCTTGTGGCGATGGTGTTTCCTCTGGCTTTAGTGGACTCTAGCAATGTGTCCCTGTAGGTGTAACGGGCCTGTCTGTGCCACGCAGGTCGGGTTGGTAGTAGGAGTCTCTGTTATCTTCTTGATCAGTCGAAGGTACCGTTTTCTCGAGTTCTTTCATCATTTTCCTACCTCGGAGACAACAACCATGCAATGTTGCTCGATGTGAGACCTTTCGGCGAGGCGTCGCTCTTCTCCAGTGAGGCCTCCTTTGGCAACGGGTCGCGCTTGGTAGTGCTCTTGGATTTTTCTCGTCTCTCTGTTGGTTCTTTTAGTTTGGTTGTAGCTTGACTTGTTTGGCTTGGGTGTGTTCTAGTCTTGAGTTATCTTGTTGCGAGTTTGTATAGTTCTGTTCGGTTGTTTGTCCGATGTTCTTATTGAAGTCAGGTTTCGTTATCTTCACCACCGCGCTGGGTTGGTTATGAGGTTGTTACTGCTTTTGAAGATCAAGTTTGGTTGACATCGTTTTCCGCTCCAGTCTTCTCTCTAATTGGCAGCTTGTCACCAACGGTTCAGTCGAGTGTGTGTGGGTCTCATGGAGCTTGAGAAGTACCTAGGATCTTCTCATCTTTTCCGCTCTTCCCTTGATCGTCTTTGGCTCCTTCTTCCTTCCCATGTTGAGTCTTGGAGTGTCAATTTCCATCGTCGGTGACCATGTTTCCTACATGAAAATTAAGGTATGGTTATTGAGTTTCCACCAAGGTTTGAAGAGAAAAAGAAGACTGCTATTCATTCAAGGTGTGTTGGGTTCAATCTTCTTGGATCACTTCCGTCTTCTCAGTGGCAGCGCAATTTTTTGAAGGTTTTTCGTGGTTCCCCTTTCATCATTATATTGGGCGAGAATTCTATCTTCAATAGGCTCATTCGTTAGAGCGGATTTTTATTAGGGATGGTTTGATATCTGAAGATTATCGTGGTTTGGTAGCGTTTTTCAGCTTCTTTGGTAATTTTGTGCTTGGGTCTGTTGGGTTTGTGTCTTGGTTTCATTCTAGTTCTCAGGAATTGTTGTGTATGCACCAGTTTTATGGCTTCCCTTGTTTTGGATTTGTTTGCCTCAGTTTAGGCATTAGTATTGGTTTGATGTATATATCTTTGGATCGTTGTAATCGTTTAATTTTTTTGTTAATATAAGACCAAATGACAAAAAATAATTATGTTTTAAATGTTTAATGATATTATCTTATTTGAAGAAAATTTATTTAGGTTTGAAATTTATAATGCAATTAATTTTAAGTTTGATTTAATTTAGATAAATTTAATCTGTTATTAAAATTCTTAATTCTCCTGTTTAAGTCCCCAACATAATCTAAATCGCAATATCTTTTGATGATAAATTCACAATCTCCTTCGTAAGAAAAATTCTTTTTAAATGAACCATTTATGTATTTGAGGATCTACTTTACGGTCTGCCAATGAGTCTTCATTGGATTGCTTATGAAACGACATACTAATCCTACTACGTGTGCCAAATCTAGTCTTGTTCCTATTTTGAAGTAAATCAACTCCCGACGACACTTTGATATGGTATACTTTTCATGTGTTCATACTGTGATTCTACTTGATATTTAGTTGCTGATTGACGCTTAAAGTAAACTCCTATAGGTGTTGATACTGGTTTTAGTTGGTTCATTCCCAAGTTTCCGAGAACCTTATGTAAATATCCTTCTTGAGATACAGTCAAGATGCTTTGTTCTTTGTCCCTTGTAATCTCCATTCTTAGGATCTTCCTTGTCTCATCCAAATCTTTCATTTCAAATTCAGAATGTATCAACTTTTCACTTTGATTACACTATTCTTATCCTATGAAGCTATTAAGATATCATCTATATAATAATATCTCTCCTATTCTCTTTCTTTCTAGAATTCTCTCTAGCTCGAAGAGATTTTCGCAGAGAGAGGAGAGGCGGAGCTCTCTTCCGACATCGCCTGATCGCATCTCATGCACCACGCGATGCTCCTCCTACCTAGAACCCAATTAAGATTCGCCATCGGTGAAGGGCTCGCCTCTCGCAAAATCGTCTTGGTCCCCAGATCTAGATGGAGAGATCTCCCTTCCCCGGTGGCACGACGCGTTGCTCCTCTTCTCTGACTGTTTGGTCGGACCTAGTGTGGAGGTCCCCGCGTTGAGTTTTGGTAAGTCCGTTTGTTTCTCCTCGCTGCTACATCTCGAGTCCGGCTCGGGGATCTCCCCTCTTCCCTTAGGCTACTTAGAGGTAACTTTTCCGATGCCCCTTTGGTAGGTAGTGTTTTTAGCGGTTTATACCCGTGTTTTTAATCAATTTTTCATTAGGTTAGGATTGCATTTATGTCATTTTAGGTTGCATTTGCATGCATTTCACGTTTCAGGTGTTGAAGAAGAACTTAAGCAAAAAAGGGATCAAAATGGGAGTGAAGGAGGCAAAAGCAACTATATCGGCCAGGTGTATCAGTCATAACTGATTGATACAGGAGAAAAATCACACGATCAAGACCAGTCGACCAGATTAATCGGTTCCAAGTGACCGAGGTCCAGGAAATCAAGGGAGGAAACCACATCGGTCAAGTGCATCTATCACCTCTGACCGATGCAGAGAAAATGAAGAGCCATGATCTTATACTGACCAAGTGTATCGGTCACAACGAACCGATACAAAGAAGAAATCAGGAGAATAAGCTTACATCGACCAACCATATCGGTCTAGTCTGACCGATGTAGTGCTGAAACACAACGACCAACCTATGATCGGTCATGACTGACCGATCTAGATCAAGAAAAGTCAACTTTCTGGAGTTGACCAATCCAAAATTTTCCAAGTTGCTACTATAAATACACTTTAGACCTAAATTTCTCATAAGTTTTATTCTACTTTTGGTTATGAGACTACTTTTATGCCATTTTAGTGAAACTTTGATCTTTAAGCTTTAAATCTCATTCTCTATTCTTGTTTTCTTGTTTAAGTTTCTTGTTTAGATCATACTTATGCATAAGTCCATCATGGGATCTTGTGTTTTGACATGATTAGTGAGTACTCTCCTTCTAAGTGAATGACTTAGGTAGATTATGGTTATTTAATGATGGATTGTGATGTTTAGAGATGTTATTCCTTAATGTATTCTTTTAATTGATGTTCTTAATGCTATATTAGACTTAGCTACTCTCATCTAGATCATAGGAAGATTATCGTCGATAGGTGTTTGATGAAATTCCTAATCAAGTCTTTTATGTTGTTAAGTGGTGCTTTCCAAAAGATTCTGTTAGGATTGTTTAATGGTTGCATGAAATAGAGCTTTATGTTTCCTAAATGTGTAGTCTCCCAATAGATTGTGTTGATTGTATGACTATGATAGGGGTTTCTATCACGAGAGTGGACTGATCTATATTTAGAATTCCTAGACCTAAGGCTAGTATTGTATGATTGAACTGAGCATCACCTTCTTGATCTTAATCACCTAAACCAGTTGCCTAGTCCATTTGCTTAGGTTTTAATCATCGTTTTTTTCTCAGTCGCTTTCGTTGACTTTTATGCTACAATTGACTTTCTTAATTAATCTTTATTTGCTTGTCGTTTTAGGATTCTTTAGTGACATAACATACCCTAAATTACTTGCATAGACTAGAGGATTCTCTATAGAAATAGTTGTCTATCATTCTCAATTTGGTTCGACATGATACCCCCTTCACCCTCAGCTAATAGACAAAAGTTGAATTATCACCCTTGCGTTAAGATCCACCGGTGAAGCCCTTCAGCACAAGAGAAGCTCAACTCTTCAGCAAGTTGACGTGTCTCCTCAAATCTACTTAGAGGGATCCCGATCGCGGTTATGAGGCGGAGTCGCTTCTTGAACGGAGGGATCATTTTCTTCTTCGGTGTTCCAAGAAAGAAAGCCTCAGAGCCAAGTCTCAGGGAAAGGCAACCTTGGTCACCAACAATTACCCGAGGATGAGTCTAAGCTAATAGTGGATGGCAGGCTGCATCAGAGGTTCTCGAGATACAGAGGCGGCGACGCAAAAACGAGACAAAAGTTGGAGTCTTCCCTTATTTTTCATGTTGTTGGGTCTAGACCTTAACCTTTAGGGTTTGTATTCCAGTTGGACCGAGTTTTGAGACTATGTGGGTCTGGTTCAAATTAATAAAGTTTTTTTTTTTAAACTAAAAAAGAAAGATATCATCTATATATAAGAGTAGGTATGTATAATATGTTTTCCAGTTTCTTGAAGTACACACAAGTATCATGAACACTTCTTTTATACCTATTTCGAACAAACTCGTCAAACCAATTCTTTCATTGTCTAAAGGATTGTTTCAACACATACAATGATCTCTTGAGAAAAAATACCTTATATGGATAGTTTTTGCTAATAAAACTTTCAGATTGTTCCATAATTTTTTTCTAGATATCCGTACAAGAATAATGTCTTAACATCAAGTTGTTGAAGTTCTGATGGGTCGATTTTTTCATGTTCAATTTTCATTAGAAGTTTTGATTAACTTTTTCCTCGTTATTACACTGACGGTAAGTGCACAATTATATTAGTTGAGTACTTAGGGATCAAATCCAAAAATAAGTTTATATTTTAGGTCTAAATGTTTTCTAGAGCTAAGTAATTAGGGTTTGAGTTTGGTTTGTTTTTGACTAAGACTAAGCAATTGAAGCAAGCAAGAAAAGGAAACAAAACATAAGCAAATAAGGAAAGTTTCAATAAACTAAAACGTTAGGTATTTGGTAGATCCTCTTCTTGCATCCCATGATCTAGTGGTTCAGTTTTAAGAGTGACATTAGTGTACCATCTTAAGCTCAACAAAGGTTACTTGGCCCTACCCCACTATCGTGGTGCATTAGGACCCTTAGCCACAAGGTCCAAATAACCAAGGGCGATGAGATTCATTCCCTTGGTGGCCAACCTAGCATTATTTCGGGACTGAGTCGATATGCTCACAACCAAGAGACCCTTAAGGGAATTCGAGACATGGGATTTTGCTTCTATGCAAAGTTCCTCTCGGTTGCTCTCTCAACAATTGGTCCAGATATTCTCATGGGATTTTCCCCCGATGTGATGTACCTTGGGTCATTGGCTAGATGATCAAGCCTAGCCAAGCATTACACGCGAGTTGAGAGAACACTCTTAGGCAACACTCTTTTCAACTGATTCTATCATATCTAGATCACAATTTCCTTTAAGAAAACTCCCTAGACCCAGATAGACATGTGTGATACGTTTAATAAGCAAGAAGAAAACAATACAACAACTAAGAGCAAGACTCGATCTAGGCAAGTCGTGAGTACAAGTGAACCGAAGAAAAAACTTGGCTTAACTACTTCAATCTACTCATGGTCATAACCTTAAGAAAAAATCTAAACCCTAAAGAACATGATGTTTTTCTCATAAACACAAAGAAAAGCAAGAAACAACTAGCAAGTTACAAGGAAGCAAAGGGAACTCGCGGTTTTTATGTCTTGAATCTCTCAACTTTGAAAGCTAAGAGAGATGAAGGATTGGGCACACACGAGGGTCACATGCAGTAGCAAGACAGTAAATAGATAATACACAGTAGCAAGATGAAGCAAATAAACGTTTTATAGCTTGGGAAAAGGTAAGAAATATTTCAGTAGCGTTTAAGGGACCCGAGCACACTAAGACAAGAGATTCAGCCTCTATATTCTCCACTCAAGAACCCTAAACTAAATCAAATGATCTAAAATCAGTCCAAGCTCTCTAAAAGAGCTGAAAAGTAAAGTATTTATAGTAAGAGGTAAAGGAGACGAGCTAGGGCTTCCTTTAGGCAAAATGGCAAATCGCTCAGGAGTTTTTTTTTTGTGATAGACGAATATTGCATCCATCAATGTTGTGAAGTGCGCGCCAAGGCTTGATGTTTTCCATTTTTATTTTTGAGGGAGGGTTCTAGAAGGATCAGAAGGTGGTGTCGTTAGAGCTGCGAATTTGATTGGCCTAAAGGGCTATGCCCACCACTTAGGTGATGCGGCAATAAGTTTGCGGTCCAGCTGAGGTTTCTTGGGCCTCACTAGAAAGATGAATAAATTATCTTTGCATCCATAATAGGAACGCGTCACATTCTGGTCCGAAAAGGGCTTAACAGTTCAATCTCCACCGACTATCAATCGGTTCCTTAGAGCATGTTTGCAAGAAATGAGATTTCTCTCAGTCTAAGACTCCAAATGGCATGAGGAAAAATTTTGTGGAAAATATACGCCCGTGGCTATGATTTAAGCCCAAACTTTCATTGTGGTCTTGCTTGGTTAAGAACTTGTGAATTTTTCCATTATGAACTCGGTTTAAACGGTTTTAGCGGATTTCCACTCAATGCACTCCTTTTGCTCAAAAACCTATAATCTTGTGAAAAAATAAAGAACTCCAATATCAAGTCAATAATAACACCAAAACCATCAGTAATACAGGCTAGATGAGAGTCAATTATACTCTCATCACACCCCCACATTAGACTTTACTTGTCCTCAAGGAAATCAAGTCGTAAGACTAAAAAAAGGTTAAGTTGATTACTTATTTTTGGCACACTCACACATAAGTAAACATCAGACCATTGAAGAAAACTTACACTGACGCACATTTTGTTCCACAACAACACGAACTTAGTGATGTGTGTGATTTTTGATCGGTTTAAACCATCTATTCTTTTTTATTAGTTTAGGATGCATTTAGGTCCTTTCGAATTGCATTTGTAATGCATTTCATGTTTCAGGTGGGTAAGACAAACTTGAAAAAGAAATAGGATCAAAACGGGTCAAAAAGGATGCAAAAGGGCAAAAGTGCAGAAAAGTTAACATTCTGGAGTTGACCAATGAAACATGCTAACATCAACCAACACTGCCAGATGTTGTCCAAAAGCAGAAACCAGACCCAACATCGACCAACAACATTGACTAGTGCTGCGTGATGTTGTCCAGAAGCAGAAACCATATCAAACATCGACTAATGCTGCCAGATGTTGTCTAGAAGTAGAAACCAGACTCAGAATAAGTCAACATCCGAGAGTTGATCAAGCTTTTTCCCTTCCTTTATTCTTTGACTATAAATAGTCCAAAACCTAAATTTCCAAGGGCCTTATGCCATTTATGCTTTCTTTGTTTTTATGCTTTTGTTCTTAGTTTTGTAAAGACTACTTGATTCTATTTTGGATTTCTTCCTTTTAATCTAAGTTCTATTGCAATTTCTTCCTCTATTCTTTTATTTCTTATTTTGCATCATGATTAAACACATATCCATCATGAGATCTTGTGTTCTTAACATGATTTGTGAGTAGTCATTCCCTAAGTGAATGGGTTACATGGTGATTAAATGATTGATAATGATGCTTAGGGTTTAGATTGTGCTTATATTCACTTGTTAAATGTGCCTAATGCTAGATTAGACTTAGCTACTCTCATCTAGACTTCAGGAAAATTATCGGCCGAGAGGTATTTAATGAAATTCTTGAAATGGTTAGTGTTGTGCTAGGTGAGACCCTTTCAAGAGATTGTACTAGTATTGCTTAGTAGTTGCACATACTAGACCTATAATGCTTCTTAATTATGTATTTGGCCAAAAAATTGTGTAAATGCATGATTATGATATGGGTTTATAAATGCGGTAAGACGTGACATGACTTGAGCTGACCAAATCATGTTATGATTTCTTGTGAAGTTTTGGTTTTAGACATTGTGTTTATTAGAATGTGAGAATGTCTCACATTAGAAATTTGGAATAATTCTCATTAGTATATAAGGTTCATGAGCCAATAGAGTGAGATTGGAAGTAAGGTCGCAATTTTCTGGCAGAGATTACCACGACGAGTGCGATCTTTTCCAAAGTTGGGTAGCGAGATTCGACTTTGTTTAAACTTTTGCTGATGTAGAAGATGGTGCTCTGCTCACCTCTATCTTCTCAGATTATACTCCACTGACAGTCACATCTGTCATTGAGATGTACATATATAGCGTTTCGCCTTCCTCAGGTTTTACCAATATTGGAGAGGTTGAAAGGTATACTTTGAGCAGTTGGAATGCCTTTTCGCACTACTCGGTCTACTCAAAGTTCTTGTTTGCTTGGAGAAGCTTATAGAATGGGAGACACTTGTTTGTTGGTCTTGATATCAACTGGTTGAGGGCAACGATCCTTCCAGTCAGTTGTGGGACCTCCTCCGTGTTCTTGAGCGACGACAACATTGTCACAACCATGATCTGCTTTGGGTTGGCCTCAATTCCTCGTTGTGTGACCACGTACCCCAGGAATTCTCCGGAAGTTACCGTGAATGTGCATTTGGCTGGGTTAAGCTTCATGTTGTAGTTGTTCATCACCATAAAACATTTGTGGAAGTGACCGACATGGTTCACCGCTTTTAGTGACTTGACGAGCATGTCGTGTATGTACACTTTCATTGTTTTGCCGATTTCATCCACGAACATTTTGTTGACCAGTCGCTGGCAGGTCACTCTAGCATTCTTCAGACCGAGCCTTGTAACAATAAGTCCCTCTATCTATGATGAATGACGTTTTCTCGCGACCGTCAAGACTCAGTAGGATTTGGTTATATCGGAGAACGCGTCCATGAATTATAGAAGTTCGTTTCCATTGCTTCCACCAGGCGGTCTATGTGTGGAAGTAGGAGGCTATATTTTGAACAAGCCTTGTTGAGGTCTGTGAAGTCGATGCACACTCTCCACTTTTCGTTATTTTTCTTCACGACGACATGATTAGCTAGCAACTCGGGATATTGCACCTCCCATATTGACCCTGCTCCGAGTAGCATGCTCAAGACGCTGTCTGACTTTCGTGGATCATTTTTGTTCCTCCTGGTGTTGGGAACTTTACGCACTGATGGTAGGTTGACGGGAAAACTTTCATCGTTGTAGATTGTCGGCTTGTCGATGACTTGGAATCGAACACTTTTAACGACGCCTCATGCACTTACCGACAACTTGATGGTTCAAATTGTAACCGCCGTCTCTCCCGGAAAGCCTGTTAGTGGAAAAAGTTTGGGTTTTACTCTTGATTTGTCCACCCCCATCTTGTCGAGTGTCTCCTTGAACATTAGATCCATCGAGATTCCAGTGTCTATGAAGATCCTTGTCACGTCGCAATTGTCGATCATGAGCTCGATCACGAGTGGGTCTTGATGGGGTCAGTGTAGTTCATTGACATCGATTTCGTTGAATGTGATCGGCGTCTCGCTGAGCGTCGGCCTTGGCCATTTACGATATGAGGTTGCCCTTCTTTCACTGGTTCTTATAGATCGTACTAAATCATTATAGTCTAGAACCTAACCCATGTTCATGTTGATCCTACGCATGTTGTTTTGACCTTCGTTGTTTGGGGGATCTTGATTGTTTTGTGGCAGTTCCTCGCCTGCCTCGTCCCTTGGCTACTCTTCGCGAGGCTGTCTGTCGGGTTGTTGTTCCTCGATTCTGGCTCTTTGCCGTTCCTCGGTTTTTTGTTCTTCGTTTCGATTGTTATGTTTTTGATACTGTTCTAAATATCGCCACTTGTTGCACGTGTATGTGTCTATCCTGATTTAACCTTGTTTGTACTTTGTGAGCAGTTGGCTCAATAGGTAACGAAACTCGCGGGTGTGGTGCCCCTTTTTATAATTATGCGTGTAATAGGCGTTAAGATCCGGAGTTTCCTTGACCCTGTTGTTCCTTTTCCATGACGAAATGGTAGACTACGGCTTTGCTTTCCCAACGTAGGTGACCCTTTTTGATGATCATCCGTCCTTTCTATAGCCATCGTTGTAATGCTGGCGAGGTTCGCAATGTTCTTCTTTTGGTTTCTCCTTTGAGCTCGGAGCTTTGGCGGGTGCGTGCTTCTTTGCCATCGCTTTGCGTCATTCGTCCATCTCCACGAAATGGGTTGCTCGGTTCATGGCGTCTTCAAGGGTCGCTGGTTGGTTAAGTAGGAGATCATTGTGAAATCTCGAATTGTACAACATCTTGTTTCTTAGGGTCTCAATTGCTGCGTTGTCCGCTACGGTCACGCAGGATACCACACCTTTTAATCTTTCCAAGAACAATAACAACGATTCCTTCTGATCTTGGGACATGGCCTAGAGGTCGACATTTGACACGCTCGTTTGGATGTACATTGAGTAGTGCTTGAGGAAAACGGTTGACAAGGTGTGGAAGCTTTCAATCGAGTTGGCCTCAAGCCTCGAGAAAAAAAGAGGGTCGCTCCACTAAGATTTTTTACAAAGAGCTGACAGTAACCGACATCTCGCTCTTCTGCGGTGAAGTGAGTTTAGCCCATAGCGATGATGAACGCGATCATGTAGTTCCTCAGATCGTTGTTTCCTTCATAGATCGGGGATTTGACTTTGTCTTCATATTGAAATCGAACTCTTGTGATGTTGCTGGTGAACGGAGTTTTCTAGGTTTCTTCCAGGACTCACTCAAGCTCGGGGTGCAAAACTTGTAGCGTGGTGGACTTGAGAGGTTGTCTGGAGGATCTTATCCCATATCAATGCCATTTCGAGGTCCCATCTGCCGGATACATCAACACTAGTCATAGGTGGCATGTGCGGATTCTGATGGAGGGAGCCTCCAATCCGTTGCATGGTTTGCCCCTGGACGAGTCAGCGTATGTTGCTCGGTTTGGGACGCAAAAAACTTGACGTACAAGTTTTGGAAAGACCACGAGCCAAAGGAGTTTGGTTTTCTGTCGCCTAGTCAAGGATCTGACATTGAGCATCTCGTTGCTATTGAGTCACAACTTGTAGGAGGTTGCTCTTCTTTTGGGTCTCGGCGTCTTGCCGGTTCATCCTCTAGATGAGTTGTTTCAAGAGGTCGGCTTGGTCTGGTTGGTTGATGTCTTGTATTTTTAGTTGTTTTCCGGATTCGTTTTCATTCGTTTCTCAATAGTTTAGGCCACATTTATAGTCTTTTAGGTTGCATTGTATGTCATGATCATGTTTCAGGTGTGGAACCGAGCTTAAGGCGAGAAGCAGAGCTTATGGAGCATTTTGAAGCGTTTTGGAGCCAAAAGAAGACAAGTCCATTTTCGTGGAGCTCGCACCAGACACTCTCCCTCGATCAACATGACGGGAATCTAGAGGAACCACACTTCAAAGAATTACACTGGCTGGAACTCACCGATACCCAAACCGGTCATCTATCCGTACTTTTGTGCCCGGTCACCATACCGGTCACCCTGAAGACCGAGATCTAGACTGGTGATAATTTGTCAAGTATGCTGATGAAGTCTATACCGATTAGGCTCGTGAGGAACCACCGGTCTGCCTGACCGGTACTTGCTTTCCATTCAATTTTTGAACTAAGTAATTTTAGACATTTTGAGAGATAGTATAAATAGGGGTTAAAAACCCTATTCTTGAGAATCTTGGTTTTTGTTATTCTTTCTAGAACTCTCTTTGAATCTTTTGATACTTTGTAAGATCTTTGGATTTATTATTGCATTTCCCTTCTTAATCTCATCTCTTTTCTTGTTTTGATCATATGATCCTTTGAGATTTTGTACCAAAACCATGAGTGAGTAGTTATCTTGCTAAGTGACTGGGTTTGGTAGATTAGGGCGATTATGTTTTAGATTATGTTGCTTAGGGCTTAGATTGTTATTATCTTCATATATTTGGTATGCTTAGTGCTTGATTAGGAGTAGCTAATCAAATGCATGCTAAATGAGGCATAACCAAAGAATTTTGCTAGGGTTGTTTAGTAGTTGCAAAACCTAGAGTTTATTGCTTATTAAGCATGTGTTTAGTCAAGGGATTGTTCAAATGCATGATTGGTAAATGGGCTTACCAAGGGATTGGATTAGTCTATTTTAGATAGCTCTTAAACTAAGGATAAGCATTTGAATGATAATATTGAGTAACATTGTTGTAGACTTGATCACCCGAGTCAGTTGCCACTGCCTAATCGCTTAGTTTCTCTAATAATTTGTTAAATCGTTCTTGTTGACTTTTGTG